>CAJNJA010090186.1:0-19881 GCA_905231915.1 Symbiodinium necroappetens
GGCTTTAGGGGTTTAGGCTTTGGGGTGTAGGGTTTAGGGGTTTAGGGGTTTAGGGTTTAGGGTTTAGGGGTTTAGGGTTTACGGGTTTAGGGTGTAGGGTTTGGGTGGCTTTAGGGGTTTAGGGTTTGGGTTTAGGGCTTAGGGTTTTAGGGGTTCAAGGTCTAGGGTTTAGGGCTTAGGGCTTAGGGGTTTAAGGTTTAGGGTTTAGGGGTTTACGGGTTTAGGGTTTAGGAGCGCATGGTTTAGGGCTTTAGGGGTTTAGGCTTTGGAGTGTAGGGTTTAGGGGTTTAGGGGTTTAGGGGTTTAGGGTTTATAGGGGTTTAGGGTTTAGGGGTTTAGGGTTTACGGGTTTAGGGTGTAGGGTTTGTGGGGCTTTTCGGGTTTAGGGTTTGGGTTTAGGGCTTAGGGTTTTAGGGGTTCAGGGTCTAGGGTTTAGGGCTTAGGGCTTAGGGGTTTAAGGTTTAGGGTTTAGGGGTTTAGGGTTTAGGGTCTACTGAGACTGTTGGATTTATGCTTCCAACGCTCTGCATGTGGAGTTCGCGATGGGGCTTTCTCCAGAGAAGGTAACGGCTTGCATGACCTGATTTCGATGCATGGATACCCCTATAAGGGTCCATGTACCCAAATAGTATATACATTGGCCCTAAAGTACCTATATAGGGACTACATTAAGGCCACAGTACATACTATTTGGGTACATGGACCCTTAGGATACCGGAGATTGAGGACATGGATGGAGTGCGATTTTTCGCCCACCTCCGGCACGCGAACAAAAATCTCAAACAGGACGAACTACAGAACTGGAAGGTTGGCCGACTGAAGTCGCAGCCCGAACCGGACGCACAAAGACGGGTTTAGGGTTTAGGGTTTTGGGGTTCATGTTGCTGTGCTATGTTCAAAACATACGAGTGTAACCAAACGACTTAACTACTCGATGCGGTCTTCTTGGCAAGCAAAACTTCAATTACGTGCATAGTTCAACGGCTCTGGCTACACTGGTTCCCCAAGCCCAATCCAAAACTCTAAACCTTCAGGTGCAGGAGAGGTGCGCTCTCGAAGCTTCCCTCTTCTCGAAATTGATTCTCTTGGCTCTCCTGGAGGTTTAGGGATGTTTGGGGTTTAGGGTTTGGGTGCCAGGCCTTGCAACGCAAATGGTTGAGGCTACCACCCACGGAAGGATAACAATTGCCTACTCCACTACTAGCAGTTAGGGAGTAGGTGCGACAGTGCTACAGGGCTTAGTGGCCAACTGATTCCGGCCCCGCCCAAGGAGTTCCGTAAACCCGAAAAGCCTAAACGTGGAATCAAGTTTTGGGCCTTGTGGCTCTGGCAATGCCTACTTGGGAAAATTTTAAAAGCTTTCAACCCTAACCCTTAACCCCTTAACTCTAAACCTTTACCTGAACCCCAAAGAAAAGCCCTAAGCCCTAAATTACACACAACCCTAAACTCTAAACCCCAAGAAAGAACGACCTCAACGCTGAGCTTGGGTGTAGGGTTTAAGTGGTTTGATCCGGGTGTGAAAAAAGGGTTTATGGAGCTTTTCTCAGCTTTTTCTTAAGTCTCTTCATCATGACATGAGCAAGGAGCCCCGAGGAGCGGCAGTCAGGCTTTCATATTTGGGTTTCCTGATGGCATCCAGCTGCTTATGATACACACCAGCACAATGAAGCGCTTATGCACTTCGTCTCTGACATGCTTCCAAGGAAAAGGGACTAAAGGAACCAAAAGCGAGTAGGTATTCGAGCCTAGGATGGTTAGTAGTCTGGAGGTGTATATGAGCATTAGGACCTTCCTTGGGGATATAGAAGGTTTAGGGGTCAACTATAATTCCATAGTACTGGCAAAACCCGAAGCTATCAGCGCAAAAATGTTTGAAATCCTCTTATAATGCTGCCAGGGGGAAATAGGGTTTTGCGTGTGCTGTACTAAAAACATACGCGGGACTACAAGGCAATGCAAGCACTTGATTCCGTGTCCTACATTGGCCCCCATTTTTTGTTAGAACTGTACCGTGACATACCCCACAACCCTATTCTAAATATTATGGCACCCACATTTTCGTAGCTCTTGAAGGAAACAACAGCAAAATCAGAAGATCAGCCTCACCCAAAAAACCCAAACCCTAGACCCTACACCCTAAAAAAGCCCTAAAGCCCTAAACCCTAACGCCCTAAAGCCCTAAACCCTAAACCGACCAACCAACCAACCCCAAACCATAGCCCGGCAGGCTGTCTTTGTGCAGGTCGTCTCCCCCTCGCCATGGAGATCATTGTGCAGCGCCCAGAAAATCAGCTCCTTCGCATTGCCTAGTGTCCATTCTACGAGAGAGCACATGAAAAAACAACAACGAATGAACAAACATGATACGTTTAGAAACACGCAATGTTTGTATGTGTACGCATGCATGCATGAATACATGCATGTATGTTGTAAATGATGCATGTACATAAGTATGTATGTATGCATGCATGCATGTATGTATATCTATATGTATGAAACTTGTATGAAGCTACTTTGTGCGGTGAATGGGGGTTTCAGGGTTTAGCCTTGAAGGGCCTGGTCGTCGCAGGGTTGTGGACGGCAGGGGTCTTCGGATGCTTACGGCACTTGTAGGCTTCAACTCGTGAAATTCTTGCGGTAGTTGGGCTTCTCTTAACACGCCTCCCGCCTCTGAAGCTTCAGCAGAACCATCAACTCAAGACTCGAACTCCCCAAAGAATTAAGGAATATACCTTACATCATAATATTAAGGCCCCTATAATTTAAGGCATGTTCAGTAATTAAGGAGTATTGGGTTCTCTGGGTCCTTCAACTCTGAAACCTATCCCTAATTAAGCTGCCATGTACCTAACTTTCTGCAGCGGTCCTGACGCAATCAACGAACCCCCCAAAAAAGTTAAGGGGAAGTTTCTGGCACGGCTGGCTCTAGATGCTTACAGATAGTTCTGAACCTGAAGCCCCTAGCCCTACACTGTAAAGCCCAGATAGAATCGAACCTCGAGAACCTTCACAACACAACTGACCTTATGACACACCCCTACTTGCAAAACCCGTTTGACTCGCCATACCCTAACCCTAGCCTAAACCCTAAATACCGACCCCCCTCACAACCCTGCAGAAACGCTAAAGACGCCATCTCCACGCCCTCAAGCCTCAAGATGACAAGTAAAGAGACCTGAATGAAGAGTGCCAGGGCTTCCAGGCCTTTTTTTTACTATGACGATATTGAAGAAATTCCGTCGGGAATCGTACTCTTAACTTACTAAGTCCCCGAGAAAACCTCGACGCTGCTTAATGGGTTTGGAATATTGATCAGGCTCGGCCTGTAAAACCTTAGAGCGTAGGATTATTTCAGGGATTGGTGTTCCGGGCAGAATGACGGTTCAAGGCTTCAAAGTTCACTTTATATGGCAGTTGCAGCAAAAATCTTAGAAAGGTGTGTAGCCCAGCGTCCTTCTTGATGTCCTTCAGCAGCAGCTTGGCCTTCACGGGCTTCTGAATCTGTGATCCAAGACTTCAGATTCAAGATGATCCGAGACTGAAGCCCTAAACCCTAAACCCTTCGAAGTTAGCCCCCCCCAGTTCCAATACCCCAAACCTTCAGGACCAAATGAACCTTAAAAGGGCTTACGGTTCATATACCATAAAGGGATTCATAGTATAAGGGTAGAGGGCCCCTACTGTTGAGGGTCCTTTCGTGCTTTTACTCCCTCTGTGCACAAGAACTCATGGAGGAAGGTCGACACCAAAGCCTTCCGACCAGCCCTAGACCCGCATTCAGACTTGTTACGAACCTTTCGTCCTTAAGGAACTTGAAACTCCCATAGCACCCAAAAGCGATAACAGATGCCAAGACCCAACCCTGAACACGAAACCCTGAAAAGGGGATTCTAAACTCAACTAGGGTTTGAGGGTTTAGGACCCTAAACCCTAATTCCCTAAACCCTAAACCCTAAGCCCTAAACCCTAAACCCTCTGGAAGCTCCCTAAACCCCAAACCTCTGCGTCTTGAAACTGCAAGACAGGGGGAGTGTCAATAGCTACCCGTAGGCTCCATGGTACTGTTGATAACATAAATCTTGCATTACCTTCAGGACCCTACACTATGGGAATTATGGTATATTCCTTAATATGGGCAGTGCAGGATGTACATCATCAACCGTAGTTAACTTTTTGTGGATCACATTTAGGATCCTATAATGTAATCCCAAAGAGCAACTGCAATGTAGCGTATGGGTATAGCGTACTCGGGTAAAATATACCACAGACATAGTGAGGAACCCTGAGGATTGGCTGTCGAGTTAACTATTCAGGGGCAGGGGCCCTATGTTAAACTTAGGGTTTGGGGTTTAAGGTCGTTTTGAAGTGCAATGACCCTTGCCTCCCGGTTTTAGGGTTTAGGGGGCTTAAAACCTTAGTTGTAACCATCCCCTTCCGTTTTACGTAGTCTGCTCGGCTCCCTGAAAGCCCCCGACACCCTAAACCCTGAACCCTGAACCCTGAACCCTAAACCCAAACCCTACCCTTAGAGTAAATCTTCCGTTGTCCCTGAAAGCCCCCCGGAAAAATTGGACCTGGCAGCCGTGTCGGCCCCCGACGACTTCAGAGCAAAATTCTGCCTGAGACACAAGGAGGTCATGATGCGGTAAGGCTTATATAGTGGTTTAGGGTTTAGGGTTTGGGGTTTGGGTTTAGGGTTTAGGGTTCTTGCTTGAAAGCCCTAGAAAATTGGGGACATGGATTTAAGATGATTAGCACTGGGATTCCTGATATTTTAAAATTAAGGGCATGAGGACAATGATGTTCCAACTGTCAGGCTTCTACTACGCTAAAGGTTCTACCCTAAACCCTAAACCCTAAACCCTAAACCCTAAACCGTATTATAGAGTCTTGGGTTTCTAGGGGGCTTCTTGACATCTAAACCTTAAACCCTAAACCCAACTAGGGATGCCACGATCAGGGATCTTGCTACCCAGGATGCTACCGAGGGTGTGTATTGTGGGGTTTAGGGTTTAGGGTGTATTGTGGTCCCTTGTTTTGAGAAAGTCCCGCCGAAACATGCAGAGCTCAGGTATTCGGGCCTTTCGCTTTGACTTTGGGTCCATAGGAATAAAGGTTTCGCCGCCCTAGACCCTACACTCTACACCCTATGCACTTAAACCTAAACCCTAAATCCTAAACTCTACATCCTATCCCATGAACCCCTAAACACTATAAACCCTAAACCCTATAAACCCTAAACCCTAGAAACCCTAATAACCGCACACTCCAAGTCCTAAGTCCTCAACCCCAACTCCTACCCACAACAGCCCTAAACCTCAAACCTAAAACACCCTCAAATCCTAAAGCGTGAGCCGTTAAAGGCACGCATTTAAAGAAGCTGTAACGGAAGCCTCGTATAAGATCCCTGAAAAGGAACCCCGCCCCCCCAAAAAAAAGGAACCCAGAACGGACTCTACAGTCGATAAGCTGAGCTTCAGGGTATTTGTGGTTTGGAATCTGAGCGGCTCAGGATGTTTGGGGATTTGTATGGTTCTAAGGTTTTGGGTGTTCTTGAATTTGTGCTTAAGGGTTTTAGGGTTTGGGGTACTACAGGGCGTAGGGTTTGTAGGGTTTTGCGTAGCGCTTCAAGGTTGAGGATTTAGGGTTTCAGGGTTGAAGGCTTGCGATCTATGGGTTGGACAGTAGAAGTAGGGCAGGGTTTCGGGACTTGGTGGTTTAGATAGGAACCCTGAACCCTAAGCCTAAGCCCTAAAACCCTTTTGGGTTTGGGGGGTGCAGGAAAGGACCCAGGGAATTCAGAAACCCCTTAATTGAAGAATGTGCTCGACTCACATACGGCTTAAGGAGTCCCCTATAACACTACGTAGAACTCAGGGCTCAGAGTTTATTGCTATGTGCAGGGCTTTATGGAAATGGGTCAGTTGCGGGCGTAAGACCCTAAACCCCAAACCCCCAAACCCCAAACCCTAAATCCTAAACTCCCAACCCTAAGTCCTAAACCCCAAACCCTAAACTCCAAACCCAAAGCCCTATACCCCAAACCCTAAACTCCAAATCCAAAGCCCTAAACCCCCGAACCCTGGACTCCTACAAGCCGCCTGGCTGAAATCCACGATGGTCAGCTGCATGGAGCTTGGATCCCACATGATGTTGGCCTCGGATTTTTTTTGGCTTCGGCGGATTTTCTTTAGGATCTTAGGGTTTGGGGGTTTAGGGGTTTAGGGTTCTCGGGGTTTAGGGGTGGAGGCTTCGGGTTTGGGATGTAATGTAGCGGCCTGGGAATTCGTCATACCAGTCTCTACGGTTCCCAACTATACCTATACTATGCTAGACAAAGAAGCCCGCGGCCTCTACGGCAAGTTCAGGGGTAGAGGTTTGGGTTTAGGGTTTAGGGTTGGGGTTTCGGGTTTATGGTCTAGGGGTCCCGGGTTCAGGGGACTAGGGTCAGAGGTTAGGGCTTTAGGGAGTCCTTGGGCTGATGATTAGGCTTAAAGGAAACTACAGGTGGGGAGTTTAGGGTATGCTTCTATAACGCTTTTATAAGGTATATAGACCTTCTATAAGGCTCCTATAACTACAACAGCCCACCTGAAAATGTCTTAGATAGGCTCCGAGCAAACAAGCGGCGCTCAGGCTAACAGCAACTGCCAGGAAGTTGAGGAGCACGTACAGCCTCTTGCCCTTCGGGTACTTCGTTTTAGGATAGTCGTAATGTAGGTCAGTATTTGGGAGAGCTTATCTAAACTTTATTCGAACCTAAACCGCTAGACTCTAAACCCTAAAATTTCGACCCTGCACCCTAAACCCGCTGGGATTCCTTTTACATCACTCTTAAGCATTGAGGCTATTGAAGCTTCCAACTCTTGGGCTTCTGCTGTAGGACTGCAGTGTGTGACGCAGGATGTAGGTGAGATCCTGGACGAACCTTCTTGTGTGCCGGAGTTTCAAGGGCTCTCCTCGGGGATGGAAGGTAGTCGTGCGGCTTCAAGCAGACGGTCTAGCTCCGAGCTGTACCGCGAAACAAGTGCTTAAGGCCCAACTAGTCCAGAGAAATACAAAACCCCCTAAACTAAGCCTAAAACTCCAAAATCCAGTGCCCGAAACCAAAAGTCCCGAACCTAAGAGCCGGACAGCTCTAACAACCCCCACCACAAGCCCTAAGCCCTTAAGGAAGTTCCCTCTACTAAACCCCTAAACCCTATACCCCTAAACCCCTAAACCCTCTAAACCCCTAAGCCCCTAAACCCCTAAACCCTCAAAGAAGTTCACCTCAACCTGAAGACGGCAGAGCCCAGCCAGTCCCAAACCCGGCAAGGCGAAAAAAACAACACAGGGCCTCGGGTTTGCATAACCCAAAACAGGGGCTCCTTTAAAAGGGGTTTAGGGTTTGGGGTTTAGGGCTCCTTTAAAAAAGGGTTTAGGGTTCAGGATTTAGAGTTCCTTTAAAAGGTTTGTTTTAGGGTTTCTTTAGGGGTTTAGGGCCTAGGGTTCCTTTAAAGGTACCATAAGGTTGTTTAGTTGTTTAAGGCCTTTTTCGTCGCTGTTGCTTCAAAGCCCATGTTGGGCAGGCTCATAAGGGTTTAGGGTTCAGGGCATAGTGAACCCCAGAAAGTTGGAACATGAACTTAGGATGAGTCGTGCTGGGATTCACTATACCTTGCCTCCAGGGCATCAGGATGACGATGTTCCAACTTTCTGGCGCTTCTACTGTAGTTCCCCCTTTGTAGTTCACGTCTTGCTTTAGCCAGGTTTATATGTAGGACCCCACAATGTACTTCAAAAAAGAAACTACAATGGAGACTATAGGTAGAGTTCAAAAGCTTCTCAAGCGCAACTCTATAGTGTGCAGGGCTTAGGCCCGCTATTCCAAAGTCTAAAACATAATTTGGGGTGTTCAATCTATAGGGCCCTGATGACCAGTAGAGTTGCAGGTTATTGTTTGGAACAAACAAATCCGGAAAACCACAGAATATTCTTGCTTGCTTTTTTCTGGGCAAGGGTCTGAGGGTTAGGGTTTGGCGTTAATGTGTACTGGTTCCCTTTTGGGGCTATATTAAACATGGTCATTTTTCATCCTGATTCGGTTCGATTACTATTAAAATGTAAAATTGCCGCCAACAAGGACCCAGTGTAAGGCCTACCTTAACCCCCAAGAACCTACCTTTTTAAGGACTTGTATAAAGAAATTATAATAAGGAACCCAAAAAAAGGAAGGTTCTTTGGGGTTGAGGTAGAACTTAGACATTACACTAAACCCTAAACCCTAAACCCTAGACCCTAGACCCTAAACCCTAAACCCTGCAGTAGAGGCGCCGCTGTCAAGTCATTGTGGACGAGGGATCTGCCATCCACCGGGTCCTCGTAGGTGTTAGGGTTTAGGGTTTAGGGTTTAGGGTGATATTTAGGGTTTAGGGTTTAGGGTGATATTTAGGGTTTAGGGTTTAGGGTGATAATATAGGGGCCTTAATAATTAGAAGAGGGTTTTGGGGCCCATTATACCACAATTATACTAAGGAAACCCCAAAATAGTATTGGTAATTTTTTTGGACCCCTACAGTAGGTGAGGCTTCTGACTGTAGGCTGCGATAAATACCAGGGGCCTGAATCGTTAGATTAGGTTTTTCGGGCGATATTGCAGATTGCAGTATGACTACGATAACGAACTCAACTCTTACTACAGGGGCCTCAATCGTTGGGATAGGCTTTTGGGGCGTAGGAATGTATACTAAGCTTTAGAACAGAGCCCCAATAAACATTGTTCAGGGTTTTGAGCAAAAAGGCCGGCCAAGCACACCATGATGAAACCAAGACGCCAAAAATCTGCACACAGCTCGCAGCAATTGGCGCAGCAAGCCGTGGTGCGTAGCCTTGTCTGCCTTCACGAAGTCCTTGGCACAGGTCGCTAAGCCTCAACCCGTACACTAACCATCAATTTCAACCCTACATGCCAACCCGAAACCAAACCCCTAAATCCCGATAGCCTAACACCCTAACACCCTAGTGTACTAAAACCTTAAGCTATCCGTGAAACTGAAAACCCTAAACCTTCAAACCTATAAACTCTATGCGGCCTAGACCACCTAAGAATCACTGCGAAGCCCAAGGTTTTTGCGGTTGAGGGTCCAGCGCGTCAGCGCTTTCAGGACCCGTCAGTCAGGGTTTAGGGTTAGGGTTTCGGGTTTGAGTAAGGGTTCTGTGGAGTTTTTTGCAAGGGCTGCAATTATCTACAAGGGCAGCACCAGAAAGGCTATGGGTTTACAGTTTAGTGGTTGTCCATAAATCTCTTGGCTGAAGGACTTGGGGCTTAGTATGTGTGCGGATCATGTAGGGGCCTAAATAATTACCAATACTATTTTGGAGGTTCCTTATTATATTCATAGTATAGTGGGCCCCAAAACCCTAGTCTAATTATTAAGGCCCCTTTATTAATTTGTTTTTCGGGGGCTTTCGATTTCGGGATTGGGGAATGGGTCTTCCAAGCAACCCCCCCCCCCCCCACCGCCCGCCACGCGCTTCCGTTTCTTTAACGGATCTACTGAGGAGCAAAGAAGCCGAGATAAGGGTTTAGGTTTTGGGCTCTTAGGGTTAAGGGCTACGGCTCGAACAAGATAACTGCTTCGACCGGCATTGGGTGGCACACATGAACTTACTGTAGGGGCCGAAATAAGTATCAGTACTCGCTTGGGGACCCTTTTCACTACTCTAGCTATTAACGCCTTTACCAGGACCCTCTTTGTACCCTCAAATAGCAGTATATTATGGTCCCAAATCCAGGGCATTCAGGGTCGAATAGAGGGTAGATGGAGGGTCTAGGTCCCTAAACCATACACCCTAAACTCTAAACCCCCTAAACCCTAAACCCTCAACCCCTTAAACCCCTTAAGCCCTAAACTCCTAAACCGCTATATTACCTGCTCTGCTTCTGGCCCAGCCCAGTGAGCAACGATTCGGTGACACCCCGGGTCACTCACAACTCAAGGCGCGGCTTCATGTCAGGGCCAAACCCTGAACCCTAAACCCCAAACCATGAACCCTAAACCGTAAACCCTAAACCCAAAGCCCTAGACCCTGAACCCCAAACCTTAAACCCTAAACCCTTAACCCAAACGCAAGGACAGCCACATCAAGACTGTGCTCCGCCAGCACGAAGCTCGGAGGAACCTGTTGCGGGGAATGCCTAAGCCTTTAGGGTTCAGGGTTTAGGGCTTTATAATATAAAGTTTAGGGTTTAGGGCTTTGGGGGTTTAGGGCTTTAGGGCTTTAGGGTTTAGGGCTTTAGGGCTTAGGGTTGAGCTTACACTATCATGTTGCACCTGTAAGCCCTGAGCCCCAATCCTGAAACTCCTTCAGCCAAGAAACGCAAACCTTAATTAAAGGAAACTACAGGTGGGGAGTTTAGGGTTTAATAGGTTCTATAAGGTATATAGACCTTCTATAATGCTCCTATTATAACGGCAACTACCCTGGACTTAAGCTCCAAGCCAGGAAACCCCAAACTTAAAACACTGGTTCCTGAACCGCAATCCTCGTAATGCAGGGGGCCTGAAACACGGAAACAGGATTTGATTTTGGGTAGATTTTTTGGCTAATAATAAGGAACCCCCCAAATAGGGAAGGTACTTATATGAAAGCCCCTATATTACTCTCAACCCTGAAACCCCGAACAGTGACCTCTAAAACCCTGACCCCAAAAAAACAAAACATTATGTCTATGTGTCTTGCTCCGGTTGATGATATAAATCCTGCATTTACCCATAACAGGAACATACCATAATTCCCATAGTTTAGGGTCCTTAACGTAATGCAGGATTTCGATCATCAACAGTACTTCCTATAGCATTGGCCGACGGAAAGCGGAAGCCTACGAACTTCAGCGGATAATTAGGCACAGATACTGGGTTTTCGGTTTCGGGGTTAGGGTTTAGGGTTTAGGGTATAGTATTTAGGGTTTGGGGTTTAGGGGTTTAGGTACCGCGTTGCCAAGCATCACCACCCACTTCAATTAGGCTTCGAAGCTAGCATAGAACGACGTCACCTAGCTGTGGATGCATGTATTTGTACATGGATGTGTGTGTGTGCCTGGGTATACACATACTTATATGTACATAGATAGATGGTTACGTCGCATATGCACAACATGCTGCTCCATGTTCTGCGCCCTGAACCGATGCTGCCGATGTTACGTCCGAAACCTTCCATCAGGAAATACTTGAGAATTCGGGGATTGAAGCTGTTGAGCTTAAGGTGTGGGCAGTTCGGGCACATGCTCCGAAATAGAAGTCTCCTTCGACAACAAGATGTTGATTTCTGTCTGCTTCGACAGCAAATATGCTAAGCTCATGCGTTTCCGCTTAAGGTCTCTCTTCTTTTCCTACGAAGAAAAGCCCAATCACAGCCCCAAGCCAAACCTTGCGAGCCTAAACTGAAACCCCCAAGCTCGCAAACCTAAAGTACTCCTAAACCCCAAGCCGCAAAACCTTGCAGGCCAAAGCCCTACACCCCAAACGGGCACCCCTGAACCCCTACATACCCAAACCATTGCAAGCTTTAGCCTAGCGGTAAGATCCAAACCTCGCAAGGCCATAGCCTGAACCCCAAATCTGTCGACCCACAAGCTAGGGTGTAGGGTTTAGGGTTTAGGGCTTGGGGTTTTGGGGCTTAGGGCTTAGGGTTTAGGGCTCAGGGCTGAGGGTTTAGGGTTAAAAGCTTAGAACACTCCACGCTCTGCAAACCACGCCGATGCTCACTGCGGCAAACGATCATGCTCATGACCCTTATGACCAGATAGGGCTCCAGTTACCCAACTACTATTGATGATATAAATCCTGCATTACCTTAAGGACCCCAAACTATGGGAATTACGGCAAATTCCTTATTATGGATAATGCAGGAGTTATACCATCAACCGTAGTACGCTAGTAGCGACCCATCTATTCATTATTTGGGTTGCTTGGGCCGTGAGGAAAGACATTCTTAGACCAAGCCAAAAAACCCAAACCCCTAAACCCTCTAATCCCCAAAGTTCTTACTCAGGGATGCCTTTTCAAATCTGGATGTGTTGGTGTAGGACTTTGGTTTTCGAACATCGAGTTAGAGAGTTCGGGGCATAGGCTCCAAAGCCACTCAGGGCCTATATCCCGAACGACGGCAAATGGCAGATCGAACATAAAGTCTCGAAGCCCTAAACTCTCATTCCTGAGCCATTCTCGAACTAAGCTCTAAACAGCTAATCCTACAAACAATAACTCCAAACCCGCAACTTTCCACACCAGCCTGATGCAGGACGATGAACATTGCATCATCAGCGGGATCCTCCATGGACGGGTTGCGTGGAGTCTAGGACTTAGGAAAAGGAAATCAAGGCTTCAGCATTTACCTGGCACAGGTCTTCTGCGGCAGAAGCTTCATTTCTTGACCCCTGTAAACCCCAAACCCTACAGCCTAAACCCTAAACCCTAAACTCAATTACTATACCCCAAACCCTACAGCCTAAACCATAAATCCTACACCCTCAAGATTCAAGAAAGCAACGACTTAAAGGTTCTCAGAGCTCTCGGGTGAAGATGCAAACCTTCTCAGATCAAGGGGAGCAATCCAAGGAATTACACCCTCGAGCCCTTATGAAACGCCAAACCCTTAAACCCCAAAACCCCAAACAACAAACAACCCTAAACCCTAAACTCTAAAACCCCAAACTGTACTCCAAGTTCGTTACCTTCTAAATCCGAAGGCTGGATCTACCAAAATATTATGTACTTTGCACCTAAGTGCCTATGTAGGCACTACTTTGAGACATTTTTCGTCACAGGTCCAGCCACCCTATACTATGGCCTATTGCAAACTCTAAACCAGGCCTATTGCAAAAAATAAACCAGTAAGACCCGTTCATAATTAGTATGATCTCTTCCTTAATGACGAAACGAAATGACCCTTCAAGGGTGGGGGCTCTATACCCTTATACGATGAATTCATGTGGTAGGGTTTAGGGTTTAGGAGATGAGGCTTAAACCCTTTCAGGGCTCATGTCGTCCTTAAGGTTTTGTATAGCCGCGAGAGAATCATTGAGGAGCCCCCAATGGGCACATGGACCCTAAGGGAAAGTCCTCGAAGCAGCCCGAGACGTACTGCGGGGCACGGCGGAAAGCCTCGCTACCCGCGTAGCCTCGGTTTTGGGTGTTGGGGTTCCCGTCTGCAGGGTCCAGGGAAGAGGAATTTCTCTTGCATGTCCCAAGTATCGACTGACTATGAGTCTCAATGCTGAAAAGTGTAGGGCTTGGGGTATAGCCTACAGGGCCAGTCCGCCTCGTCCCTCAAGGACGAAATGATCCTATAGGGTAATCCCAACAAGGAACTACTTAGGGGCCTATGGGTAGGTTCTCTAAAGCTGGATGTGCGCGACTTTTAGCCCCACCTAACCAGACCCTGCACCAAGAAATGTAGATGCGGAGAGAAAATAGGGCAAAAAACTTCGTGAACCTGAACCCTAAACCCTAAACCCCTAAACCCCTTACTTGACCAAACCCTCCGGAGTCAGGAGCCTCGCGTTCCTAGTGTTGGGACCTTGGTTGACGGAAGCCTCTAGTGGCCAAAGATCTTTCGGCGTTTGGGTCTTCGATTGTCGCAATACTGTTGATGATATCAAATCCTGCATTACCTTAAGGACCCTAAACTACGGGAATGATGGTATATTCCCTATTATGGGTAATGCAGGATTTATATCATCAACGGTAACAATCATCGAACTCATTCAAACCCTACACCCTAAACCCTAAACCAAAACCCTAAAACCCTTAAACCCTTAAACCCCTAAACCAAAACCCAAAACCCCTAAACCCTAAACCCCTAAACCAAAACCCTAAACCCTTAAACCCCTAAACCCCTAAACCAAAACCCTAAACTCATTCAAACCCTACAGCCCCGAAGCCCGGAGGTCATGAATCCCAAACCCAGCACCCTCAACTCCCAGACAGAGTAAGGGGATCATTAGGGTTTAGGGTTTATAGGGTTTAGGGTTTATAGGGTTTAGGATTTATAGGGTTTAGGGTTTATAGGGTTTAGGGTTTATGGGCTTTAGGGTTTATGGGGGTCAGCAGGGGTCAGCAACTCTGATCCCAAGTCTCTTGAAGCTTCTAGCTCGGGGCTTTAGGCTTCAGGGCTTTCCTGGACCCTAAGGAACCTTCGGGTCATAGGGCCTCGGGGCGTCGTGGTCAGTGGGTAGTTCTTCGCAGGGTAACTGTTGAGATACCCACAACAGCATGGCAGCAACATTCTTGTCGAGGGCCGAGGGTTTAGAACATATAACGATCAGTTCGTGACATTGCCCACGACCTTCCAAAAAGACATCGACAGATGCACTACAAAACGTTGAGTTGCCACTTACCAGGTCTGACCAGATCCTGATCAAAGCGGCGGTGTAGGGTTTAGGGTTTAGGGTTTAGAGAGGACAGCTATACACATCCACCTGGAAGTTCCCCACTTTTCCTTGTCTGGCATCAGCCCTTTCTGTGCGTCTATGCAGCATGCAGTGTATTGAAACCTGGCTAATTACCGTGGCCATTCAGCCCCCCGAGAGTGGGCAGCGGCACCAAATCCTCCAGCATAGGGCCCATCGGTGCTGACACCGCCCTCTAGGCCGACCCGCCAGGGACCAAACGCCAGCTCCAGGTAGCACCCTGCATAAGTAGCAGGCGTTCCTATTCCTGCTTCAAGGCCCTCGCAAACGCCCAGATTTAAGAGGCCAAAGACAGTTAGCTCTGCATAGTTTTCTGAGTATGCTGCAGCTTTGTCATGGAGGGGATTGAATCCAGCATGGACACCTGTGCCGCCCTCCCAACCTGCGCCACCACCCAGGCCAACCGAGGCCCTTGGAAGTTCATGCAGAGGACATCTCAGCCCAAGAGCACATACGATGACCTGGGTTGGAGTTGTGGGGCCGTTAAAAGCATCAAACTTATGAATATGTTCCTCTAAGGAACCACAGGGGGGATATGTTAAAGTTTCCCAAGTGGCACCTAGTGACACAAACAGACAACGCCTTGGACTTCGACCTGGAAAAGGAGTGCTTGCAGCGGCGAAGTGCAGGCATGGCTGGCGCAGATCGCCTCGGAATTGTCCCTCGGGCTCCGGTTCCTTTTAAATAATGGGCTAAAGGGGGTTTAGGGTTTAGGGTTTAGGGGGCTAAACCCTAAACCCTGAACCCTATACTGGATTGGGTTCCTTAAGTCATGAGCTACTGGAAACCCTAAACCCGGTAGATGGTTAGTAACCTTCTATTTAAGTAACTGGAGCCCGGGGGTTTGGGAACAGCGGAGGGTAGCGAAACGAGAGGAACATTTCACGCGGCAGCCTGTACCTTGAGCCGACAACTTGCGCAATGTCTCATGTAAGTTAGTTTAGGGTCTACAGGACTTCAGGGTTTAGCGTTTAGGGTTCAGGGTTTAGGGTCTACAGGGCATGGCGCCTGGAACCAATCAGAACTCACGGGTCAACTGCACACTAAACTGCAGTGTAAACTGATGAATGCCCTGCTGCAGTGTCCAACTCCTTCGTAGCTCTCGTCGGTGACAGAACGCCCAAATCCGCAGTCTTCAGGCCCTGAACACGAACTCGGCAAGCCGAGACCTTGACGAAATAAACCCCCCAAAGCCCTACCTGTAACCGAAAAGGCCTACCTCATTAAGGAACCTATATATAGAAGCCATAATAAGGAACCCTAAAAAGGTAGGTCTTTCCGGCTACAGGTAAACCCTGGAGGCACCCAGCCCTCGAGCTCGAAACCCTGGACCCTTGAAGCCAAAAGCACCACGGTGCTGAAGTTCGCTAGAGACTGAACACATTGCGTCAAGGGCAGTGCAGGACCCCCGAACCAGGCCGCGTGGCATTCCTGCAACAAGTCCTGGTCATGACCTCAGGGTGCAGCTGAATCTGGCACTCCGGCATGTTTTAATAATATGCACATGCATAAATTCCTTATATATACAGATGTATGCATGTACACAGGTATGTATACACCAACAAACAGACGGACAGACAGACAGACAGACAAACCTGTATCTCTGGCTCTCTGTCTCCCTCCTCGTTTGGTTATTCATGCATATTCGCGTATCATGCCTGGTACAACGAATCACGTCAATGCCATACTACAGACCGTCATGATAATAAGTACTGAGTACTGCAAGAGGCCACCCAGAGATCCTCACTCCACTTGCAGCCGCATATCGACGATAGAATGAAAGTCAGCCAGACGTCTGAAGAGAAAAGCGGCTACTTCGTGAAGACCACATTTGACATATACACTGCGACAAGAGCTGTGAGCTTCTGATTTTGGGTTTGTGGGTATCATTTTTTGGCTACGGGTTTCGCAATGAGCCGCAGAGATCAATGCATCGATGCTCTTTGGTGTAGATGTGGCTGAGACGGCAGCAACTACCAATGACCTATCCCGGCATCACCAAACTAAGGCAAACGGAACTTTACGTGCCCCCCTAAGCCCAAACCCAAGAGCACTGATTTAGGGTCCTGAGTGCATGAATAGCTAGTACTCGAGTCACGTGGCGCCCTTTTGGCCCCGCGAAGCATGCATGAAGGCCCACAGCTCCAGTTCAATCACTGCGACACGGATCTTACGTTATATGCCACGGTGCTAACATACAGGTCGCTCAGAGACATTAGAAAACGACAAAAACAATCCTCAAACCCAGAGCCTAAGCCTCAACTGAAACCCCCAAACTGCTAATTTGCGTCTCGCCTCGTAAGCTCACTGTTTCACCTTCGCATTCATCTTGATCGCAGCGGAACTTCACCGCAACCTGCATTAAAAATCAACGTCACAACACGGCTTCTCTGGGTCGGTTATCTCAAAATTCTGGGGTTTAGGGTTTAGGGTTTTAGGGGAGCCTGTCCCTAAATCCCAAGGTATAAGCCTCATAACACCCTAGGAACCCCTGACAACACTCCTAGACAAAACCTTAGCTAAAGGAACTCTATCAAGCCCCCATCTACGGCCTAAGGGTTTAAGCACCGAGCAATCAAGTACTCACTGCAACTATACGAACATACATCACTACTATCCTGAACCTAACTACCAAGCCAAGTTATTAGTAATTAATCAGGCCGTTTGAACCCAAAGGCCGTTAACACGCCCTTGTAGGAACCCTTACAGACCCTCTTAACATCCTTGAAACCCTTTTTGATCCCTACGGCCTAGGCGCTTAACAGGTGCGTAGTTCTCTAAATTAGCGTCCCTTTTAGGGTCCTCTTTATAAGGGTGCCATACTATGTTGGGGACCTGAAAACAGACCCCAATTTAGAGAACTACCCAGGGACCTCATAAAAGGAACCCTCGAAGCAACCTGCAGGCACCCACATGCGACCGGCTCGCAGAATCGCTCCTAAACTCTGAACCCTAACCCATGAACCCTTAAAGCTTGACCCTAAACCCTAAGCCCTGTACACCTCAAGCCCCTAAGCCTTGAACCCTGAAACCTTTAGACCTTATAGACCACATTAAGCCCTAAACCCTAAACCCAGCTACGACCGTACACCCTGATCCGGTTATCCAGGAACCTCCTGTCCAGACAGCCCAAGTCGACCTCGCCAGACGTAGCCTCGGTTTGGGCCTTAAGAAAAGGGTTCCTTAAAAGGGATTTAGGGTTTAGGGTTTAATTTATGGTTCCTTAAAGTGGTTCTGCAAAGTTTTCTTCAGGGGCTTCTGGAAGGGTTCGGAGCGTCTCTTTTTCGCGGGTTTTGTTCCGAAGGTTCCTTATGAACGGGGTCTACAAGGTGTTTTAGGGGCTGCTACTGCAAGCCTTAAGCAGGTTGGCTTCTTATGTGGATCCTTGACCAGGGTTCTACAATTCCACAAGGGATTTAGTGTTCTGAGGGGGATCCTGGGGCCTTCATACGGTTTCATTATATGAAGCTTTGAGAGGATTCTCGTTTAATAGGCCTCTAAGTAGTTCTTTTTTGGGATTACCTTATAGGATTCTAAATAAACCATAAAAAGGAACTACTTAGGGGCCTATGGGTATGCCATAGAATCTATGCAGGTCGGAGAAATTCTGGTGTCTTGGGGAGCGTTCCGGCTACGATGCAGTGGACCAGGGCTGGTGAGAAGCATGGCCCGCTCAATAAAGACGAGCCCCCAAAGCGTAAACCTCACATAAACCTAGCCCTAGCCGAAAGCCCTAGACCGTAAAGCCCTAAACCCTGAACCGAAACGAAATACCCCAAAACATCAACCCCAAACCCTAAACCCCCTAAGAGCCCTACACCCTAAAGCCCCAAACCCTAGGACAACCCCAAACCCCAAACCCCTAAAAGCTCTAAACTCTAAAGCCCCAAACGCAAAACGCAGCCCAACGAGCCTTCCTCTCCATGACCAGCCAATTCCAGGAGCTCCACCTAAAGGTTGAGGGTTTAGGGTTTAGGGTTTTCAGTATGATAGGGTTTACAGGGTTTAGGTGGGTTTTTGCTGGGGGGTGGTGTTCTACATTGGAAGTCTCCCAGCTGGTGTGTTGTTAAGGGTCCTGTCACGGTTCCATAGGGTTTCTGTAAGGATTTGGTGTTTAGGGGGTCGAGTGTACCAAGAAATATGGTTGATGATTATTTTCCCTGCATTACCCATAATAAGGAATCTACCGTCATTTCCATAGTTTAGGGTCCTTTAGGTAATGCAGGATTTATATCATCAACAGTATCTTTCCCTCAAGGGGGCTACTATAAGAGTGCCTCAAGGTCTTGACCCCTGGAACCTTTGTTGAAAGGGGCGGTAGTTGGGGTTTCCTTCACGACGAAATGAACCCCTAAAAAGGGTTGAAGGTTCATATACCATATAGGGATTCATAGTATGAAGGCAGAGGGCCCCCACTTTAAGGGTCATGTCGTGCTGACGGTTGAGATTACGATTTCAGTTCGCTTTGATGTTGATTGTTGGAATTTGTTTTTGGATTCCGCAAGATGATTCCTTTACGGGCACATCGACGGTTTCTGGGTTGTAGGAAGCAGCAAGGACCGTCACACTGACGGTCTATGATGGTCTAGGGTTTGGGCGGGAGGGCTTCTTCTGACGCCCTTAGCCCTAAACTCAATACCCTAAAGCCCACAAGCAAATATGTACGAAGTGCTAGACTGTGCCCAACCTGCCAAGCTGCAGCATCGCCTATGGAGCTCTGCAGAAGGTCGCGTCTGTGACCGGGAACCTGCTCGAAAAGACATGTGAGTGCGTGGTCTAAGATGTTAGAGGTTCGACATGCAACCTAAATCGATCTGTTGAAACTCTGCAAAAGTATGGCACCCTCAACCTCAGAACCCTATTACGTTTAGAGGTTAGAGTTAGGGCTTAGGGGTTCAGGGTGTAAGGGTTCAGAGTCTAAGCTCTAAACGCCCAAACTCTCCAAGAGAGGCCGGTCTGTGCAGGACCCGAATGATGTATTCAGGTTCAGGGTTGGGCAATTAGAATGGGACTCTATGCTTAAATCATACGAAGTAACCTGCACGGTTGATGTTGGCAAGCATTGCGCCCTAAGCTCCTAAACCCTGAACCCTAAATCTTCAACCCTCAACCCTCAACTCCTAAACCCCTAAATCCTAAACACCTAAACTCCTAAACCATGAACCCTAAACTCATCAACCCTAAAGCCTAAAGCCTAAACTCCTAAACTCCTAAACCCTAAACTCTTACACCCTTAACTCCTAAACCCCTATACCCCTGAACTCCTAAACCCGAAACCCTGAACTCCTAGAGCCTAAACCCAAAACTCCTAAACCCTAAAGCCTAAACTCCTAAACCTAAACCCTAAACTCCTAAACCCTAAACCCTAAACCCTAAAACTCCTAAACCCTAAACTCATAAACCCTAAACCCTAAACCCTAAAA
>CAJNJA010090197.1:0-19881 GCA_905231915.1 Symbiodinium necroappetens
AGCCCGTGGCCTCCCTGAGGACCTTACCTACGAAACCCAAGCCTGCTTAATAAATGCTCGCAGCAGTTTCTCTGGAGGTTTCCGCTCTTTCGGTTTGTTTTTGCTTCGGCTTTTTGCTGTGGAGCAGCTGGTCGACAACAGAATTGCTCTGACACAGTTGTTGTGGGAAAGCAAAAACGCTCTTTTAGTGATGTTTGTAAGTTATTGAGGAGAACATATGCAAGTGCATTCGGATCTTTAGTGATGCTTGTAAGTTCTTGACCAGAACATATGCAAGGGCATTCGGGATCTATAAGGTATAGGGAAGTATAATACAAGACCCTTATCCCACTTTTCAGCACGGCCTCGAGCGCTGGCAGGCTCACAGCATGCAGCACACATCCACTCCAAACTTAAATTGGATGGCTATCTAAACTCCCTAAACCCTCCGAAACCCTACATATGTAAGCCTCTATATATATATATATAACCCTAGAAACCTTATATCCTATATACCCCTGGTGGATGGCGAGCACGGGCATCAGCTGCCGACCGCCGGGAGCCCGGTCGTTGAGATGCCTTAAAACAACCTGTATGTATAAGCGAAACCTATGTAAATTTACCCTAAAGAATTAAAGGCTTCAATCCGGAAGTGGAACCTTAAGGGTTTTATGGATAGATTGATGGCGCGTTTGTCGGATTTTATGGATGCATCTCAAAGCCCAGCCTTTTTGTAAAGGAGTTTGCAAGCACAAAGATAATGAGCGATAGTGTTTCGGCTTGCTTTCTTAGGTGAAACACGACGACTGATGCGGCTGACTTTGCCTATCATGTCTTCGTTGCCCTCACAATTGAAGACTGCCCCATAATTAAAAATGACTTCATGGCCTAAGTCAACCTGCTCTTGCATATCCACCAATATATGGTGGTAGTAATGCACCTTCGGCTTCAAGGAAAAATACCGCTTTTTCTCTCCTATGCACATGTTGGCCAAATACACATATCCTCTCAAAAGGCGAAGCCCGGATTTGAGACAGAATTTCGCACAAGGAGGAGAGAAAAAGATGCAATGCGAATGGCACACTCCGATGAAAGATAAGGCTCCTTGCACGGCCTCCAGCATCGCAGACAAAATCTGTGTGTGCCTCGGCTCCTTTGGAGACCGAAGCTTCAATCGCAAAAGCCATTCCAAGAATTCTAAGACGACGACAGAATCTGACCCTTTGCCACTCATGAAAGGGTATTTCGTAGCCTTGTCACGATGGAATGACAGCTTGGAAAATTTCCTGAGTCCACTACTCTTCTGCGAGACAGCTTGCCAAAGTTTGAAGAGACCAAAGGCTCGGTCTAGCCTGGAGTCCATAGACCAAGAATCACCGGGGCTGTCCAGGTATTTCATCTCGCACAAGAGCATCAGTACCCCAGCATTCAGATCTTTCAGGAATCCGAATTTGAGCGTGTGAAACATATCTCGCCTATAGAGGGATGGTTGTTTGGACTCCGAGAATGGCATGGTGTTTAAAACAGGTCTTGAGCTCCACGGTTCGTCGGAAAACAAGGTATTCTTCCAGGCGGGATTGTCGCGAGTGTCGATGCCGGGGATTCCTTCAGACCCTGCCCTACAGTCTGGACAAAAGGGACGAGCCACGGTCGTCCCCACATTTTGGTAGCTTCGACTATACTTCGCAGTATCGACATGGAATTCTAAATCGCCTTTTACTCCGATGGCAGCCATACGGTAGACGGCATCGTGGGGACCGTGGGCCACCCCCTCGCTAAAGAGACAACTCATCTCTCTAGCCACCAGCTCCAAGTATGCATCGATGAGGCCTGGATGGGCCTGGAAGACTTTCGATGGTATGCAAGTGCCGAGCCAGTGACTCAGATACACGTGACCCTTCTGGTTGTGAGGCATACTTGAAGTCTTGTATGGCAAAGAGGGACCCACTCTTCTACGTTTCCGGGGGCACTCAGCATCATTCAGGATTTCGGGGTTCTGTAGAGCCTGGGCCCTCTCACTGCAACTCCAATTGAGTTTCCCGCCGGATTCGTGGCGAGGGGCAGCAGCTGCTTTAGCTGCCGCCGTGCGGATTTTCTCCGGCAAACCGAAAACCGTTTCCCATCCGAAGCAGTAGATTGGTTGTTTACGGTAGGTCCTCCCCTTATCCCCATGTAGACACACGGGTAGGATCCGCTTCCATTCATGTTCGTCGTATCTACTAAAGATTTCGTGCTTCGGGTGGAATAGACGATAGCCTTGCCAAAACTGCAAGCACAGACTCTCTTGTTCGGGCCCGAGGTCAAGACCACCGTACAAAAGTTTCGGGCAGTTCTTCAACAGGAACCCAAAGAAGTCTTTGATTCGGATGTAAGGAAGAGAGACTGCAGGCTCCCCCCACTTCAACTCCGATACCGGAACACGTAGTGTCAAATTGAATCGTCGAAACAGCCTCTGACAATCCCTTTCACCGTGGGTCTTACTAACCTTGCATGCCTGCCCGATGGAGCTGGAGGTGGTGCCCAAATCAGCAGTGAAAGCGCGAGCTATGCGGCCCACGTCAGCAGCCGGAGCCTTAAGCTCGAATTAGGAGTTAAGGGCTTCATAGGGTTTAGGGCTTATATATGTATATATATATATAGAGGTTATATAGGGATTATACAGGGTTTAGGATATAGATGTGTACATGTATACAAAAGTTTTGTGTGATTTGCATAAGAGCTGTATATGTTATATACCCATATATAAGTCCTATATTATAAACCCTACCAGCCCTATATATAAACCCTATATACTGACATGGCTCTTAAAGGCTAGACATAGATAAATCTATCTGACATAAACACAAACTATAATCTTCAGCATATATATCCTATATGTCATCCCCATGTACTTTGCCGAACTCGTTATGATGCAACCAGTAAAGTGATTAATGCTCGCCATCTTTTGAAGCCCCCGAGCCCAGGGTTTCGTAGGGTTGCGGGTTTTTTAGAGTTTGTAGGGTTTATAATATAGCGATATATATATATATATAGATATATAATAATAATAATAACAATAATAATAATAATAACAATGATAATAATAACATATATATATATATATGTTTTTATAAATATATATATACACACATACATATATACAGCAGGGTTCTGGGGTTCTATAAGGGCTTTATTGGGTTTAGAAAAGAACTACATAGGGAATATATAATAGGGGTTGCCTAGTGTAAACCCCCAAACCTGATTACTGCTGGCCGTCTTTAAGCCCCAATCCCCGAAGAGTTACTTGCGTGCAATCGAACCATCCAGCAGGTCGAGGGTTTATATTAGAGGGTTTTATATAGGGTTTACAGCAAGGTATGGGGTTTGTAAGGGCTTTAGTGGGCTCACATAAGAAACACATAGGATCGGATAAGGATTGCATATGTGGGTTGATCTCCGATAAAGAAATTGGGTGCAGTCGAACCGTCCTGGATTGTTATAGGGATCTGGGTTAGGGTGAAATTGAGAAGGCTTCTTGTGTAGATTAATGGGGATCGTTACAGCAATTCAGCCCGGAGACCCCGTCCACGACACTTTGAGCAAGTGCCTCCACGGCCTCCGTTTTCTGTGACTCGTCGGGACCTGGCACTGCAACACACATTGGACAGGTAAGGAAAGGAGTTCAATGTCTTTCAGCAGATAGGCATCGGCAGTCGACAGATCTCCTTTTTAAAAACCCAGCCAAAGATCTTCCAAAAGCCTCTGAGCATCCTGGGTCATGCCAGGAGCTATATAGCTTTGCCAGAGCTCGAAGGGCCCCCGAAACATTGACATTCGTTGGCTATGCTACATGCAGTAAACATATTGCTGCAAGGTATATCATGCATCCCGGAGCTCTTAGCATCTACTTCTTGGGCTTCTTGCTGCTTTGGGTGCCGCTAGCCAGAACCGGTGGCCGCTTGGCTTTGGCCTTGGCTTTGGTCTTCGGCTTCGGCTCCGGCTCCTCTTCCTGTTCTTCCGAGGGAACCAGTGTCCTGCATTGTAATAGACAAGGCACACAAGTGTGGATGCTCGCATGTACACTTGTGTGCGCCCGCGTGTGTGTGTGTGTCACTAAGTATGTACTTCATGTTGCATGGTCTGTAAATAAATATGTACACACAATTTGTAGGCATGTATGCCTGTTTATGCACGTGTGTATACATGCACAAGCATGCATATGTGTATATATATATATATGTGTGTGTGTGTTGCACTCACAATTGGGCGTCCTGGCACGGTTGTCGAGCTCCCAGGAATCCACCATCCTGCAGGATCTATGGGTGCATATATGGCAAGGCACCGGGATAGGGTTTAAATCTGGTTTTTAGGGTCTGTCTAAGGTGCATAAATAGGGTTTGTAGGGTTTCTAGTGGGTGCATATATGGTAAGGCACCGGGAAGGTTTAAATCTGGCTATTATAGGGTTTATCTAAGGTGCATAAATAGGGTTTGTAGGGTTTCTAGCCGCCATTGATTTGGGCCAACATAAGAGAATGGAAGGCGAACTTTGAAGGCTGACAGGGTTCAAGCCTTTGGTGTTTCTGTAGTCGCATAGGGTTCTAGGTTTAGGGTTTGGGGTTCTAGAGGTTTATAAGGTTCAGGGTTATAGGGGTTTGGAATTTAGGGTTTAGGGTTGGTAGTACAAGGGTGCCCAGCCGAGAAGCAACTTCTTGATCTTGTTAATGGCGACAGACATCTCCAACTGGATCCTTGCTAGGATTTTTGACTCATGTTGACAACAGTAATATACGAGGCTAGGTGTAGATTAACAGATGATCGCAAACGAATTGTAAATCACACTGCATCCCAGACTCTCATCCCATCCATCAACGATGCCCCGGGTGTGAAGATCTGAGAACTCTTCGCAGCATGTATCCATGGCATCATAGGTCGTTGAGAGGCGTTCCATCATCCTTAAAGCAGACAGCACGAACATGACAAACGGTGTGCAATGTGCAAGTAGCTCTGCAACCGAGCTTCCTTTCCATCGTCTTCACTGAACCCGGCTTCGTTATTGTCTCGGAAGTCGCCTGGTCGGCCTTCAGCTTTTCCATCTTCTTCGTCACGTGAATCTGCAGCAGGGCTTTTGCCTCCTCCAAGATCACCATTCGTGTGCTGATGCAACTAACCAGCTTCGGCAGGTTTGCACCTGCGGATTCGATCTTGTCCATGTTCGGGAAGGCCATCCTCTTGAGGATTTTCAGGGATTCCTTTTCCATGGCCTGCTTCACCTCGGGGTCCTCCAGCTTCTTGGCACGTTTGGCATTGCCTCAGATTTGAGACGTGCAAGTACATGTAGCAGACTTCGGCAGGATTCGAAGCTCGATCGTAAATTAAAACAAGTGACCATCGTCAAGGCTGCGGTCTTCAGCTCTTTCAAGAACAGATCCCGAGGGCATGTCCATGTTAATCTCATCTACTGGCAAATCGAACTCCTGCTCCTCCTTGAAAGTAGTTTTCGCAGATTGCCTGAGTAGCAACATATAAGCAGCTATAGAGTCCAGCACTTGTTGAAACGACATGTGGACTGCGTGCAGAGCAAGACTCTTCCTGTGCCCTTGAACCTTGAGCTCCATGTAATAGGTCGGAACTCCCACTTTGTACGTGTGCCACCTGAGAGCAGGTTTTA
The DNA here is from genome assembly GCA_905231915.1 of Symbiodinium necroappetens. Lineage (NCBI taxonomy): Eukaryota > Dinophyceae > Suessiales > Symbiodiniaceae > Symbiodinium > Symbiodinium necroappetens. The sequence goes on from CAJNJA010090197.1 coordinate 5,629, forward strand.
GGGTTTATATAGGGTTAAGGGTTTAGGATTTATAGGGTTTATAGGGTTTAGGGGTTTAGGGTTGCATGCAAACAATGTCGCCATTGACTTGTGTAAGTGCCGCACCGGACGTACTTTTTGGGCTCGGCCTTGGCTTTCGTGACGACCTCCAAAATGTCTTCCCTCGGATGAGTCGTGGACGGATCATCAAAAACAGCTAGCTCTATGTCCTTCTGAATTCATGCTAGCGACATGCAACACATGTAATCCTCCTACCCAGAAACAGGTCAACTACTTCTACCAGACCATGTGACCCTTCGAAAACTTGGCTGGACTTGATCGAGAGTCGGGGCTCATTAAAGGGCCGGACTACATGGTTTCATAGGAGAGTCGGGGCTCATTCAATGGGCCGGACTGCATGGTTTGATAGAGGGCATTATACTTACACGGTTTTGGTTTTAGGCTTTAGGGGTTCAGGGTGCTATAGGGTATATCTTTACAGGGTTTATAAGACCCAACAAATAACCCCATAAATCCTATACTACCTATAGACCCCATATAAACACTAAACCCGTTCCAACTTACCTGGGCTTAGGGTTTATAGGGTTTGTAGGTTAATAGGATATATATATATATAGGTTTCATACTGGGTTTAGGGGTTCAGGGTTCTAGGGGTTATCTTTACAGGGTTTGTAAGGCCCTACATATAACCCTAAAAACCCTATATACCTATATAGACCCTATAATTACTATATAACCCTATAAACCCCTATGTTGTATGAAACCTATATACTATTCATACCCTAAAAACGCATAAACCCTATAAGCCCTAAACCCTGGTACGTTGGAACGGGTAGATGCAGGCTCAGCCAAACAAGCCTACCTTGAAAAAGCCACCATGCGAGGATACCATGCCAACATGGCTGGAGAGGCATGTCGTATTGCATAATATATATCGTGCACATGTGTATATGTAAACTAAACATACATGAACACATATGCATGCAGCTAAACATGCTATGTGTGTATACATATGTATGTATGTATACACACACATACATATATATATATACATACATATCTGTCTATATGTATGTACGTGCACATATAGATTATAGACCTGTAGAGGTTATTTCGCTATATAGGGCTATTCCGTAGCAGGTTCGGAACCATAAATCATATAAAGGCCTAAACCCTAAATAAGCACCCTCTGCAACCCTATAAACCCTAGCGGTCCTAGAAGCCAAGATTCTGAGACAGGTTGTACTCGGTAGCCATCTCCTCTTCAGAGACGAACACAAAAGGTATGTGCACCTCTTCCTCTCGTTCCTTTGTGCTGGTGATGGAGAAGCGCTTCATGAAGGCTTCCGGGCTATAGTTGCATTGTGCGAAGATGCGGAGTACCTTCGGTCGGGTGTTTAAGTCGTTCCACATATTCCGTAACTCCTCGCTCACCTTGTAGGTCCCCTGGGGTGTCGGCGACATGATGCGTCGCATCCTGCGATCGATAGCGGCTTCAGAGGGTACATCCTGCTGCTGCAGGGGTGGATGCTGTCGTGCTGGATGCATTGCCTGCTGCTGCTGCTGTTCTTGTGGTGCATGCACTGCCTGCTGCTGTGGAACTGCCTGCTGCTGCTGCTGCTGCTGCTGTTCTTGTGGTGCATGCACTGCCTGCTGCTGTGGAACTGCCTGTGGATGCATTGCCTGCTGCTGTTGAACTGCCTGTGGATGCATTGCCTGCTGCTCTTGAACTGCCTGCTGCTGCTGTTCTTGTGGTGGATGCACTGCCTGCTGCTGTTGAACTGCCTGTGGATGCATTGCCTGCTGCTGTTGAACTGCCTGCTGCTGCTGCTGCTGCTGTTCTTGTGGTGGATGCACTGCCTGCAGCTGTGGAACTGCCTTTGGATGCATTGCCTGCTGCTGTTGAACTGCCTGCTGCTGCTGCTGCTACTGCTGCTGCTGCTGCTGCTCCTGTGGTTTATGCACTGCCTGCAGCTGTGGAACTGCCTGTGGATGCATTGCATGCTGCTGTGGAACTGCCTGCTGCTGCTGCTGCTGTTCTCGTGGTGCATGCATTGCCTGCGGCAGCTGTTGTGGTGGATGCACTGCCTGCTGCTGTGGAACTGCCTGTGGATGCATTGCCTGCTGCTGCGGAACTGCCTGTGGATGCATTGCCTGCTGCTGTGGAACTGCCTGCTGCTGCTGTTCTTGTGGTGCATGCACTGCGTTTTGCTGCCGTTGTGGTGGATGCAAAGCCTGCAGCTGTGGAACTGCCGGTGGATGCATTGCCTGCTGCTCTGGAACTGCCTGCTGCTGCGTGGCACGGGGCGCGATGGAGGGCGGCATTGCCGTGGTAGCACTGGGTGGCCTTGCTGGAACCTGGGCTGCATGCATGGTGGGATGCTGCTGCTGGATCGGGGAGTTGGGTGGCCTCGCTAAAACCGGTGGTGCATGCATCGCGGGATGCTGCTGCTTTGGTGGCATCGCTTGAACCGGTGGTGCATGCTGTGCGGGCTGCTGCTGCTGTATCGTGGCATTGGGTGGCCTTGCTGGAACCAAAGCTGCCTGCTTTGGCACATGCTGCTGCTTGGCCTCTGGAAAATGCAGAGCCTGTAGCTGCCTGATCGTAACAAGCTCTGGTGCTGCATGCTTTGCGTGATGCTGCTGCTGGATCGTGGCATTGGGTGGCTCTGCTGGAACCGGTGCTGCCTGCTTTGGCACATGCTGCTGCTTGGCCTCTGGAAACTGCATAGCCTGTAGCTGTAGCTGCCTCATCGTAGCCAGCTCTGCGGGATGCTGCGGGATCGTGGCATTGGGTGGCCTTGCTGGAACCGTTGCTGCCTGCTTTGGCACATGCTGCTGCTTGGCCTCTGGAAACTGCATAGCCTGTAGCTGCCTGATCGTAAGAAACTTTGGTGCTGCTTGCTCTGCCGGATGCTGCGGGATCGTGTCTGCTTGCCCTGCTGGATCTGCTGCATGCTCCGGCTGCGTGTCCGGTTCTGGCTGCGATTGGGATGGAATATCAATCGTTGCGAATAGTGGCTGGGATGACGGGACTTCAGGATTCGGGGCTGCTGGGGGAGGCTGGGATTCTGCTTCCAGCGAACTTTCTGGCAACGTAGCTGTCATAACCGGCTCCCTGTTTTGAAGTTCCAGTTGTCCATCCTCAGAAGTCACCCCGAAGCTTAGCTGTCGTTGCGTAGACGGAAAGACCGCTTGGCAGGCAGCTTCCTGGGATCTGACAAACAATTAAGCTTTAAAGGATCGGCCTATATCTCCTAAACCCAATAAGTTGATGCGGTCTATAGGATTGGAAAAAAAGGCTCATAAGATTTATAAGGGTTCATAGTATACATAGGGTCTAGGGATATATAACCCTATATCCCTAAAAGCCCGTGCAAAAACCCACAGACCACACATGGTTTATAAGGCATAAATAATAAATAAATAAATAAATAAATATATATATATATATTATTTAGGGTTTCTATAGGTTATATATATATATATATAATTTAGGGTTTCTATAGGTTATATATATATATATAACCTATAGGGTTTTAATAGGGCTAAGTGTGATATAACCAAGACGTGTCAACCGGACCTATAAAATAATACCTCAAAATAAGCTATGCTATTGAGGTATTATTTTATAGGTCCGATTGTCACGTCCTGGAATGAACCCTATCAACCCGTTCATATTCCCAACCCGATATATTCCCTATATATTGTAAAACCATTAAACCAATATATCCCCAGCCAGCAGGTCGAGGCACCATATCCGAAGGCTCCTCGTCGGAAACGTACAAGCAGCTGCCCTGCATATCTTCCATGCACTCGTTGTAGAGGTCCTGAGCAGGGAAGCTACTTTGGAAGGGTTCGGTTATAGGTTTAGGGGTTAGATAGGGTTTAGGGTTTATAAGGGTTTATAAGTTTAGGGGTTTTATAGGGTTTAGGGTTTATAAGGGTTCAGGGTGTTTATAGGGTTTAGGGTTTATAAGGGTTTATAAGTTTGGGTTTTTTTTAAAGTTTTTATAGGGCTTATAAAGGGTGTATAAGTTTGGGGTTTTTATAGGGTTTAGGGTTTATACGGGTTTATAAGTTTAGGGTTTTTATAGGATATAGGGTTTTTAGGGTTCGGGGCTACCGGGTGTACTGGAATTTCGAGCTGTGTTGTTTAGAAGGCACAGAGGATGTCTCCTGCATTTCAGCTTGCATCGCCATCTCCTCATCGTCAAGCTCTTGCTTGACTGGCACATGTGCCGAGTCCTCGCCCGGCTCCATCCCTGGCTCAGGAAAAAAAACAGCCCTTCTAGGAGTTTGGGCTTCGATCTGTGCCGGCGATGCAAGCGGGTGCATCCTGCTGTGACATGATCCCACTGCGAATGCTACGTAGCACCAGGCACGAAGTACGTAGAATCCTATCACAAGAATAGCTGGAATACGTAGAAAAGCGATTCCGCTGATTTCCGCTCTTTGGACGCCGAATTCCGCTCTTTGGACGCCGAATTCCGCGCGCTCGTTTTCCTGCCATTTTGTATAATTTGACATATAGACTCCTGTATAGTGGGGCGACATCGGAACAGTTCGGGCATAGTGGGGCGACATCGGAACAGTTCGGGCCCAGCGTCCCTCCTATATGCTCTATATACCCTTGAAACCTTGCAAACCCGAGAGAGACATCTAGCTAGGCAGGAACCGTCGAGGCTCGGAGTCCGTACTCCATAGAAAATCTGTACAAGTCAGCAGGATGGAGCACCTGTTCTAGCTACAATGCAGTGCTGAAGTACATTTCGCAAGGTCCCAATATATAGGGTTTATAGGGGTTTATAAGGGTTTGTAGGGTTATAAAGGTATATATTCCCTAGATCACATCCCAGGTGGTCCTGGCGGCACGTCTGGCGAATGCTGAGGCCGCTTTGGTATACACGTGTACATCTCAACATTGGGTACATGCATGCCCCCACATACTGGCCCATCTAGAACATAAGTATGTATATATATATATATGTATAAGTCTGCATATGGGTGCATGCACGTACCCAATGGTTTCCTAAGCACAGCAGAGAAGCCGCCCGAAATGAAGCAACAGTGGTGAAACAGACGATCGATGCACAAACAACTATAACCTTCCAATCTTGATTGAGTCGCTTATTTGACATAACCCTGTAAACCCTATAAACCCTAGGTAGAAACCCTATATAAACCCTTTATAGACACACAACCCTATAAAAAACTATATGTTTATAAACCCTATAAGCCCTATACCCCTAAACCCCTGAACCCTAAACTTTGCCCTAAACACTGACTCCTCGATCTGGCACAGCGGCACTGTGCGGGTTTTTTTCTAGGGGCCGGGCTAGGTTACAATAGGCTTGGCTAACCCCCTATAGGTTGGTTATAAACACTATATAACCCTATATACACCCTGTATACTACTATAAACCCCCAAACCCTAAACCCTGACTCGTCGATCTGGCACAGCGGCACTGTGCGGGTTTGTTCTAGGGGCTGCACGGGCTCGGTGATGGTTTAGGCTTGGCTAACCAACCCACGTTTAGGGTTGCTGAAGGGGAGGTATCAACCTGGATTAGCACGACCGATGCAGGTCTGAAGTCACCATCCGGCGGCTGTCTGCATCCAGACGGGCCATGCCTGCAAGCTTGGGAAGCATGCAGAGCCTGAAGGGTTTGTAGGGTATAGTAATAGCTAGTTGTTTGGGGTTTCTAGGATTTTGTTTTGCGGGTGCACAAGATACCGTTTTTTTTTTGGGTTTCTAGGACTCTATAGGATGTTTTGCGGGTGCACAAGATACCGATTGCATCCAGACGACGGGTCATGCCTGGAAGTTTGAGAAGTCGAGGCTCGAGGGTTTGTAGGGTTTGTAGGTATGTTATAAATGGGGCTAGGGTTTCTAGGATTTTATTACGGGTATGGATCGCATCCAGAGGACGGCTCATGTTTGAGAAGTCGAGGCTCAAGGGTTTGTAGGGTTTGTAGGTATGTTATAAATGGGGCTAGGGTTTCTAGGATTTCCTACGGGTATGGATCGCATCCAGAGGACGGCTCATGCCTGGAAGCGTGGGAGGTCGATGCTCAAGGGTTTGTATGGTTTGAGGGTTTATATAGGGTTCATGGGTTTAGGGTTTATAGGGGTTTTTAAGGGATCAAGCCCTGAGACTTTTGAGAAGCCCTGGCTGTATGATCCTGCAGGCCCATGCGATCTCCCAACCCGGAAATCTTAAAACGATGTACGAAACAAAGCCGGCCAGAGTGTTCCTAAACCTGAATGTGCACCCCTATATAAGAGACCCTGAACCCTGTATAAGAAGGCAATTACATGTCCTATAGCCCTCCCGAACCTTATACCTTATTAAGCCTACAAAGTCGGCGGGAGCCTCGAAATAATTCGCCCAATCATCCGAGGCATTGGGAACATATAGACCTCGGCGGCAGTGGCTTCGGGTCTTTTGGCATTCAAGGAGGGCTTGTACGTGGCTTGAAGGGGTCCTCATGGGTCAGATACAATTCATGCTGTTCTGTTTTCAACATAGAATGCTTTTTAGATGCAGATCGAGTATCAAAAGATGTTGTGTTGCGACAAAGGCCGGGGGTCCCAAAACGGAGCCACGAGTGAAAGGGAGAGAGAGAGAGAGAGAGAGAGAGAGAGAGAGAGAAGGATACATATATACATATATATATATAGATATAGAGAGATAGATGGATGGATAGGTAGATATGTATATATATATATACATATATATATATATTTTATGTTGCGACAAAACGGGTCCCATAACGGAGCCATGAGATAGAGAGAGAGAGAGAGAGAGTAAGAGAGAGAGTAAGAGAGAGAGTAAGAGAGAGAGAGGGAAGGAAGAGAGAGAGAGAGAGAGAGAGAGAGAGAGAGAGAGAGAGAGAGAGAAGAGGGAGGGAGACGAGAGCAGGAGATCCTAAGTCGGCTATAACCCAATTAAACCCATCGAACTGAACCCAGTTAGAAACCCATCGGAAAGAATCCTGTCGAGGAACACAACAGCTCGAAGCTCCTCCATCGTCGCGTAGCAAAATGGGGGCAGGACTGGCTTTACTGTATCTCCCGTAGAGCATTCTGAATGCAGACAGCCATGTCTGCAAGAAAACGTCTGATAAAGTCCCACAGCTGGCTCAAAGTTCGAGATTTATTGAACTTCAACTCCGTCTTGCATTGGTTAATGCCCTCCACACAAGACTCGGTGCTCTTCCTCACGTAATGAAGTTCACGAGTCAAGGAAACAACCTCTTCGCTCAGTGTCAGAACCTGCTTTCGTAAGCAGTACAGCTCGCGGTTGTTCTCCTCCAACCGATCGAAAAAAGCTGCTTCCAAGTCGAACATACCGGCCATGTTTGGGTCGATCGAGTTTGCAGGGTTCTCTCTATATAGTGTTGCAAGCGTGTTTAGGGTTTAGGGTTTAGGGGTTTATAGGGTTGGATTGTAATGCTTCATAAGGTTTAGGGGTTTATAGGGTTGGATTGTAATGATCCTGAACGGCCCAGGCTATGTCGGCGCTGCGGGAGCCGAGTCTGCGATCGCCACTGCGGGAGCCGAGTCTGCGATGAAACCCAAAGATGCTGGCAGGCAGCGAATGAGTTGCTTGCAAACACATAATATCATAAGTGGATTCCCCCGCATACATGTTGCCCTGTTTACAAACCCTACAAAACCCTATGGGCCCTATATATACCTTACAAACACCTAACCAAAGCGAGCCGTGCTGGGGATCACCAGCATACATATACATATAAGCCCTATATATATATAGAGTATATATATATATAACATATATATATATGTATGTATATATTGTATTATATATATTATTAATATATATTCTATATACGATAACCTATAAACCCTACATGCCAAAGCGACCCAGGCTGGCGATCACCATAAACACGAAATTACAATCCCTAGGTTTATAAAAGGTTTAGGGTTTAGGGTTTAGGGTACCCTGTATTATAAGCCCTTAAGCCCTGTATGCAAACCCTATAAACCCGAAACCAAAGCCAGGCTAGTGAGCACCAAGTGTGATGCCCATTAAACCCTATATAAACCCTTGGTAAACCATACAAACCCTATAAACCCTAAGCCCTGTAAACCATGCAAAGCGACCCAGGCTAGCGATCACCAAGTGCGATGCCCATTAAGCCCTATGTGAACCATACAAACCCTATAAACCCTGTTTAAGCCCTGTAAACCATGCAAAGCGAGCCAGGCTAGCGATCACCAAGTGCGATGCCCATCTTCATGAGTGAAGCGATGCTTTGTCCCCGTCGCATCTCGCCTGCAAGCAGGCAATAGACAACACCGCACAAAAAGAAGTGTCCAGCGACTGTGTGAAAAGCAGGCAATCGAACAACTGAGTTTGGTATGCACTCCCCCGAAAGCGTATGGATTGTTCGACGTCACATGAGCTCGGAGGATGCACGAGGTTCTGTCCCCATGCATGCTGCTAGGAGCTCCACCACATGATATGAAGAGCTTCACACCAAAGCCAGTTTGATTACGAAGCTTCTATAGGTTTAAATAGAGGCAGAGTTTAGGGTTCGCGAGGGACGGTTTATCACTGCAGCACTGGCAAACGGCATGAAGCTGGCCCCGGCACCACATGATATGAAGAGCTTCACACCAAAGCCAGTTTGATTACGAATGTGCTCAGGCTTATAAAAGGTCTAACTAGAGGCAGAGTTTAGGGTTCGCGAGGGACGGTTTATCACAGCACTGGCAACGGCATGAAGCTGGCCCCGGAAACGTGTCTCACTTCTTTGAGACGGACTTCAAGAAGTCACTAACCTGCCCACGGGCAATCTTGAGGTACTTGTCGAGCGTGCTGTCGGCGGGGAGGAGGGGCTTGACGGTGTCGTACCAAGGATACTCATGTTTCGAAGGATACTGCAAGGAAGGCTTGATGTGGCTGTCGAAGACATCTCGAATCACTTGCCATTGCAAGGCCTGGTCCGGGGGATTCGGGCGTGGACGGCGAGCGAACACCTTCTCCTTGAACTCCCCTTCACCGGCCTTGCCTTTCTCCTTCTCAACGGACTTGCCTTTCGCCGTCGCCGCTTTCTGCTTCTCGTCGGACTTGCCTTTCGCCTTCGCCGCTTTCTCCTTCTCGTCGGACTTGCCTTTCGCCTTCACCGTCGCTTTCTCCTTCTCGCCGGACTTGCCTTTCGCCTTCGCCGCTTTGCCTTTCGCCTCTGCTTTCGGCTTGCTTGCCTCTTGGGTGGCCTCATCGTCGGACTTGCCTGTCGCCTTGGCATCGTCGGACTTTGCGTCGCCCTGCTCGTCGGCCTCATCGTCGGACTTGCCTGTCGCCTTCGCATCGTCGGACTTGCCTGTCGCCTCGGCATCGTCGGACTTGCCTTTCGCCTTCGCCGCCGCTTTGCCTTTCGCCTTTGCTTTCGGCTTGGCTGCTGCAGCTGCTGCATCAGCCTGGTCATCCTTCGAAGGGGCAGAAGAACCTGGCTTCCTCCCTCGTCCAGGACCCGTCTTGAGCTGCTTGGCCGCCGGTCGCTTCATCGGAACGGGCTCATCATCGTCCTTGTCGCCGTCCTTGCTCCACGGGTCGTCAGCATGCCCATCCATTGTAACATCGTCATCACTTCCAGGATCGGCTGCCTTCCTTTTTCCCGCGAACTGGTCCGTTCTGCTGACCTCCGCCTGCAGGGTCTAAGGATATGTGCTATATACAGCCACATGCAGGGTTTATAAGGTTTATAGGGTTTAGAAGTTATAACATATAGGATTTATAAAGGGCTTAGAAGTTATATAACATATAGGGTTTATAGAACCCAATATATAAACCCTATAAAGTTTATAGGGTTTATATATTGGGTTTATAAAGGTTTAGGGTTTATACAATTATGTAGGTTTCGCATACTCGCATACAAAAGTACAAGCCCCAGTATACAAGCCCCAGAATTGCCTTGAAATCCAGAACACTGAAGACCTCGGGAGCCGAGGTGATGGAATCTTGGCGAACGGCTGCCTGAGGCGGCCAGATCGAATGTATTGGGTTTATAGGGTTTTATAAAGGGTTTAGGGTTTTATAGAGTTTATATTAGGATTTCTAAATAGGGTTTAGAAACTACTCAGAGACATGTGCAAACAGATCGGACTGACATATCCAGAGTGCTTGTGGCTGGCATCTGCTGGCAGCATCAGGGGGTAGGCAAACTTCAACAGGAGGCTTGCTGCCCAAATCAGCACATGTAGGCACCTTGAAGATGTCGAGGGGCTGCGTGTCCAAGGAGCTCGGGTCACCTGGGCTTGTAGGAGGCAGCTTCTAGTAAATGGTTCAGGGGGTCCGTGTTGATGTTGGGGTTTAGGGTTTAGGGGTTTAGAGGGTTTATACCTACAGGGTTTAGGGTTAAGATTTTTAGGGGTTTGGGGTTTGGGGTTTAGGGGTTTAAGGTTTAGGGTTTTTTTGGGTTTAGGTTCTTTTAAAGGCAGCTTCTAGTAAATGGTTCAGGGAGTCCGTGTTGATGTTGGGTTTATGGTTTAGGGTTTAGGGGTTTAGAGGGTTTAGCCCTGCATGGGTTTAGGGTTTATAGGGTTGGATGCGAATAGGGCACTTGTGCAAGAGCTTCTCGCGGGTTGGTTGTGGAGGGCAGATCTCATGGCCTGCTTCTCTGCCAACTTTTTCCTGATCAGGAATGCAATCGATCTGCGTGGGGCCGGCTGCTTGCGGAAGCTCACTGGAGGCTATGGGGTATGGGAACACGGCACCATGCATATTGGTAATTTCAGAAAAGATTCCTAAGCTCGAGCATGCGGTCCAATTTGGCCTGGCGAGCCGGCAAGGATAAAGTTGATCTCACAGGCATTGATGTAGGAAGGTTGGAGGGACTAGCCGAAGAGGACTCCGAAGACACCCCAGCTGAACTCGTGAGATGCGACTTCCTCTCAATCATGGGTGGAGGCTTGAAATTGACACAGGGAGTCGCCACCATTGTGACCCCGAGACCTTGCAGGGCTCGGCTTTTGTCTGGAGTAGGCACAAGATCCCCAAGCACCGGCATCTGAGGCTCCTGATGGTTTGGAGTAGGCACCCGATCCTGCCCAAGCACCGAAGGCTCAGGCTCCTGATTGTCTGTGGGCACACGATCCCCAAGCACGGGCATCTCAGGCTCCTGATTGTCTGTAGGCACAGGATCCCCAAGCACGGGCATCTCAGGCTCCTGATTGTCTGGAGTAGGCACACGATCATCCCCAAGCACGGGCATCTCAGGAGGCTCCTGATTGCCTGGAGTAGGCACATGATCCCCAAGCACGGGCATCTCAGGAGGCTTCTGATTGTCTGGAGTAGGCACACGATCCCCAAGCACCGGCATCTCATGAGGCTTCTGATTGTCTGGAGTAGGACCAGGATCATCCCCAAGCGCCGGCATCTCTTCGACCTCATCATCAGAAAACGGTACGAACAGCTGCCCATCCGGTAACATGTAGGGGTCTGCAGGCTCAGCAGCGACCACTGCAGGGGCTGCGAAATCCTCGGCGTCCTCGCCGCCGCTTGGATCGCCCTCGCCATCATCAGCACCATCGTCATCCTCATCAGGATTCTCGCCGCCCCACTTAGCAATCATGATAGCCATAATTGGTTGCAAGGATGGATCCTGCAGCGGATTACAAATCTAGAAACCTTATAAACTCTGAACCCTATATAGTATACCCTGAACCCACTCCCAACAACAACTTTTCCTGTAGATTTAAGGAGACCGCAAAATGCCTAGCTTAATGATCTATCGAGCATATATAACTAAGAAATACTACGAACCCCTGCACAGTCCCTGAAGTTCAGAGCTCCGGTGCGGTATCGCCTGAGACAATAGCTCATCAACCTTTTCAGACCCCACTCATCGACATAGGTCTTGACAGTGTCTGGCGAGGGGATGAGCAGCCGGTGGACCTCCTTCACCTGGGGGATGGGTTGGTCTATAGTCTATAGAGGATTATATTATATAGTTAGGGTTTAAAGGTTTATAAGGGCATATAAGGTGTATAGGGTTTATATATAAGGTTATAGTATAGTTTGGGGATTTCTTGGGTATACATGCACTCACATAATTCGAAGTATTTGTGTGCAGGGCCTCTTGTCTGATCCAAGCTATCGGCGGAGATTTAGGGCCATCGGAAACCTCGACCCAGACCATCATTGTGTAGCGAATGATAAATCTGTTGAGCTTCAGGGTGGCCTTCGTAGCAACCCCTGTAGTTGCAGCACTTGGCCAATCCAGAAGCCTTCCCTGGGTCCTCATGCGATCCCGCACAATCTCACACCCATCCCAAGTCTTGGCAAGCTTGTGCATCTCCGGCCACGACGAATCCCCCATTTTGCCACAAAATGTGGCAAGGCACGAAAGGGCAACCCTCAAGAATCGAGCCTGCAGTATGCAATGTATCATGCATTATACAGACACACTTGTAGATGCACACAGCCAACTGCAGTCCTACAGCAGTGCATGCAAGGCAGCAACAGGCCTTGCAATTCTGAAATCTCCCAGCCACCAGGCTCCTGCACATATAGGAAAGTACAAGGATCCTTCTAAATCTGAGGGATGGCTCTCCTGCCTTCTGCTTGCAGAGGCTGAAGAGCAGCTGGAGGATGATGATCACGAGGAGCCGGCCTGCTGTGCGTGGATTGTTGGGTTGCTTGCTCTAAATCAATCGCGGGCCCCGGCCTTTGAAAGAGTGCCGCTGGAAAATCGTGGTGAACAAGCACCAAGGTAACATCACCTGCGAGGCCGACTTTGTTGAATGTAACGATATTTGTTGAAGAAGTGTGCAGCTGCAAGAAGTGATCGCGTGCACGATTTTCCCCCAAAATTTAGCTAACCAGCTCGGCAGCACATTGGTCCATGCTACATGTGCATTGCAACAGCTCCGAGCCGTACCCAGCTGACACCATCATGGAAGTCATCTGCTGCTGCGAGGATCTCAAAGTCCACGGCTGCCTGGGATCGGAAGAAAAAATCACAATGTCCGGACTTGCAGGGGCTATGATATCTTATAAGATTTCGGGTTTGGGCTTGTGTATACAGAGTATACCTCATCAACAGAAAGCGACTTAAAGGGGATTTGGGTTTGGGTTTAAAAGGTACCTTGCGTTTATGGGATCACACATTTAAGCCTTCTATGCTGTCACCCTATACTGTTTTAGGATAAGGTGCACATCTCCTTGAAGAGAAGCCGGAAGTGCAAGCAGATACCGTGATGACGAATGTTTTCAACGACGTTCTCCACTATCTGGTCCCCTGATTTCGGTGGATCCTCCCAAGTTGTTGTGAATGGCGAATTTGTCAGAGATGCTTTAGGGTTTATAGGGTTTATAGGGCTTATAGAGTTTATGGGGTTTAAAAGTTTATAAGGTTTATGGAGTTTCGTCCTGCTTGCTGTACATGGCCCGGCAGCATGCAAGCCAGAAGCGGTCATCCATCTGCGTCAGTCCTGCACACTCGAGAAGTCGGTATTTGGAAGCCCATGGCCCGAATACCCCCTAGTAAGAGATATATAATAGTATCCCCGCTTGTCCTTCATGGTTGCAAAGCGTAAGGCTTTGCATCGAAACATTCGCCAGCAAAGCGACCATGGACGAAGAAAAAGGCATGGCGAGCTATGCCAAAACCTACAGCCCCGCAGAACAAAAGCAGCTAGGCAGATCGGGTCGAGTCACATCAATGCAGGCCCATGCACTCACCAGTGCTCACAATCAAAGCAAGGGCGAGCGGGGAGGGCGTGCCTCCATGAGCACATCGAAGTCGCCATCGACATGTCGAGTCAGATTGCAACGGGAGTGTAGCTTATATTTTTGGTTTAGGGTTCAGAATAATCACGATACCCATTCAATCTGGATCGATGCACACTCCCTAAGGGAATCCTATACTACTCAAGACCGCGATTCGCCCTGGCCGTTGGTGTGGGCTTTCAAGGCTCACATAAACTTGTGTCGGGGCTACAAACTTTTTTGCTACACACATCTCTGCACTACATCAAGCCAAGACTTAGCAAAGGCCCGAGCGAAAACGCTTTCTCGGAAGTGGGGCTATCTGATCAGAATCGCACTTTCAATGAACCTGCCAGTACATGCTTCATACTGTCGATTCCGCTCTCTCCCCGCTGTTTTCCGCTCTCTCGTTTGGGAAATGTTTTTTATCATAATAAATGGTTTTCCCCAGAAGAACCTTTTTTTAGCAGCAAAAGGTTTCACAGGTAGCGCACGAGGTGAGGAGGTCAAC
>CAJNJA010090208.1:0-19879 GCA_905231915.1 Symbiodinium necroappetens
CCCCCCCCCCCTGCCCGTAAGATCGAGATGCATACATAGATACCGTACCAGATTCCTTCAAGGAGGCCCTGGGGTTCAGATTTCAGGGTCTGGAGGTTGGGGATTTAGGACTTACATTCTAGATTTTAGGGGTCTGGCTTGGGGTTTAGGTGTTTAGGGGTGAGGGGCTCCGGCTCAGGGGTTAGTTAGGGGTTTAGTGGGTTCGGGGGGCTTAGTGTCAGGAACGCTTAAAGGACCCCTCGGAGGCATGAAGCGCTCCACCCAGGTGCTGGGACCAAGACGCAGAAAGGAAAGTCCATCCCGGACACGGCGGAGTGGCTGGGTCGCCTTGGGCTCCTTCAAGGGATCAATTGAGGCTTCCTTTAACGGAGCTTTCTTAAAGGTTCCTTTGAATGTATGGGCACTATCAGGGTTTGGGGCTTGTTTACCGTTTGGTACCTATTGGGTTCTACCAGGGTTCCGCGATGGTTCAGAGTGTATATAAAGCCCTGAGCCCTATAATTCCTTATTCCTCAAACCTACATGCTAAACCCTACCACAAACCCATAGAAGGCTCTGTGGATGTTCATGAGGATCTTATGGAGTTCAAATCTTGCGTTTCGAACAGCCTCAGAGCCTCCGAAGCCCCCGTTTTGTCCGGGTGCATGGGTTTGGGGTTTAGGGTTTAGAGGGTTTAGGGTTTAGGGCCAAAGTTTAGGGTTTATAGGGTGTGGCGCCGAACTCAGTACTCGCCCTGTCCCAAGAAGCTCTAGTTACTAGTTCCAGTCTGAATGTGGGGAGTGGCATTCTGCATGAGATTTTGTTCTAAAGCCCTATAAATAAACCCTAAACCCCTAAACCCTTAAACCCCTAAACCCTAAACCCCTAAACCCCTAAACCCTAAACCCAAACTAAACCCCTAAATCCCTAAATCCCTAAACCCCTAAACCCCCAAATCCCTAAACCCCTAGCATTCAAACGCAAAGAGCTGGATGCCGGCACCTAAGAGCCCTTCAGGCTTGAGGCTCTGGGTTCAAGGCCTGGGCCGTAAACCTTTTAGGGATCTAGGTGTTTAGGGGCTTAGGGTTTAGGGCTTCAGGGTTTAGGGATTTAGGGGTTTAGGGGTTTAGGGTTTAGGGTTTAGGGATTTGTGGATTTAGGGGTTGGGGTCTAAGGGTTTACCTGGACCCCCAAAGAACCTACCTTTTTAGGGTTCCTCGTTATGATTTCCTTATATATAAGTCCTTATGGAGGTAGGTTCTTTTGGGGTCCAGGTAGGGTGTAGGGTTCTACGGTTTAGGGTTTCGGGGTTTAGGGTTCTAGGAGTTCGTGTTTAGAGTTCACGGGTTTAGGGTTTAGGGACCTGGGTTTAGGGTTTGGGGTTTAGGGTTTCGGGTTTGAGGTTTCGGGTTTGGGGTTTAGAGTTTAGGGTTTAGGGCATGCGCAGCCATATTTCGGAGCTCGCCTGTCCTGAGGATCTTCATCGCGGACACGCTCAAGGGCGGCGCGAAGAAGCCGGAGCTTGCCAAGGTTGTCAGATTTTCTGCCGGCGGTGAAGGGTTAGGGTTTAGGGTTTAGGGTTTAGGGGTTTAGGGGTTTAGGGTTTCGGGTTCAGGTTTAATTAGGGTTTAGGGTTCCGGGATGTTCAGGGTTATAATTTAGGGTTCAGGTTGGTTAGGATTCCGTGGCCAAGGCTTTCCCAAAAGGATCCCAAGTTCCTATGTCCTAAGTTCCTACATGGAGAATGCTTGCCCAGACCCATAAATACGGTTGATGATATAAATCCTGCGTTGCCCATAATATACCATGATTCCCATAGTTTAAGGGTCCTTAAGGTAATGCAGGATTTATATCATCAGCAGTAGTACTTCCCGCTAGTGAGGACCCTTTGGGTCCATCAGAGTTTCTGAAGGGCGGTGAAGGGCTCTAGTCGAGAGGCGCTACGAGGATTGATGCGTTTTGTTGAATTTGAAGGGCTACATGCATTGCGGGTTTCAGAAGGGTGGTTAGGGATTGCTCCGTGTAGGGCTTCGGCTTGAAGTATCACAGTGTGTTTATCTGGTTGTGTCTAACGGCGGCTTTCAGGTTTTATAAAAAAGCTTTACGGCCTTGACCGACAAACTCCAACATCTGCAGGTGCTCTGTCAACAGCGCAGCGGATGTTGACTGGCTCGTGCCTGGCTGCAAAGTTAAGGTTGTCGGGTTTGGAACTTAGCTGCAATAAACCCCAAACCCTAAATATGAAGGTTCCCTTATATTATAAACCCTAAACCCTAAATCGCTTGGGTTTCGGACTTAATGTCAGTCCCCACCAGCACATCATCAACCCAGAGCACCTGTCACGAAACCCTGGAGGCCGCAAACCCCACATCCTGAGGAGGCGTCCCTCCTGGAGGCTTCCCTAAACTCCAGAACTACCTATCGTCTCCATTGTAGTTCCTTTGTTTTGGTTTAACGAATTCTATATTGAGGATCCTAAAAGGTAACCCCAAAAAGGAAGTACAATGGAGACAATAGGTACACCCGAACTCCTACTTAGGATAGACCATTCAAAGCCAACTACTCTAAGACACTTCAAGACCTGATTCCTGAAGCCCTACGCCCTGTTTGAATCCCGTGTAAAGTCGACAAAGCATCTTTGGGCTCTAAGTCGAAAGCCTTTCAAACCGTTAGAGCACCATGCGCCCATCACACCGATGCTCGAAGCATGTTGAAAGCCCTAAACCCTCAACCCTAAGCCCTAAAGCCTAAACCCTATACCCTAAGCCCTCAACCCTAAGCCCTCAACCCTAAGCCCTCAACGGCCCTAAACCCTAAAGCCTAAACCCTACACCCTCAACCCTTGAGGCCCCCTCTACCAAAGCATACTAAACCCTAAAGCCCTCAAGCCCTAAAGCCCTAAAAGCCCTAAACCCTAAACCCCTATAGATCCCGTTAAAGGAACCCTTATAGTACCCTTTAAAGGAACCCTTATAGATCCCTTTAAAGGAACCCTTATAGATCCCTTTAAAGGAACCCTTATAGCAAGCTTTCTTGGAGGCCATTCCTTGAGAGGAAGCCTAGCAGAGCTTCCTGAAAGCTCTTGAGGTATAGGAGTTCAGGGTTTAGGGTTCTGGGCTTAGGGTTTAGGGTTTAGGGCTCTTGAGGTATAGCCTAGCATGAAGCAAGGCCCTTATTATACTACACACATATAGTAACCTTTCATATAGAACCCCTTAAGGGAACCCCAAACCCTGAACCCTAAACCCTAAACCTAAACCCTAAACCCCTAAACCCCTAACTCCTAAACCCTAAACCCTAAACCCCAAACCCTAACCCTTAGGTGGACAAGTTCGACCTCGATCTCTCCCTCGTCGCGCGCCTGGGAGGGCACTCCCAGCCCCGCACGCACCGCGGCAAGGAGCGCTTCCCAGGACCGGCGATGAGGGTTCAGGGGTTTAGGGTTATAAGGGTTTGGGGTTTAGGGTTATGGTTGCTCTGAAGGGTTCCAGTAGGGTTATAATTACTGTCAGGGTCATTGTAGGGCTTTAGGAAAAGGTCCTTAGCAAATAGAGGAATGTTATGAGGTACGTTCTGTTATACCTAGAGTAAAGAACCCGAAGGAATCGTATTCCTCATTGCTCACGCTCCTATAGCAGGGCATCTCAGGTTCCAAGAAGGAAATCGTGAAGGGGTTCTATAGGGGAGGGTTTAGGGATCAGGTTTCAGTGTTTGGGGTTTAGGGTGAGAATTATGGTGGGTACTTCAAGTCATCTAGGTTGAGACTTGGGACTCAGGTCTACCTTAGCCTAAACCCTAAACCCTAAACCCCTAGTGACAGTGACGTTTAGTCAAGTCCTAAACCTTAAACCCTGAACCCTAAACCCTCCGGTCGGGCTTTGCCTGCTGGCTGAGAAACCTCCGCTCGTATGAAGTAACGTAGGGGTTGGGTACTGCCCCCATACAGTAACAGTCTATAATAGGGCTACTATTATGGGCCTTATATGTATCCATATTATGAATATTGTTGCTGAGTGGGGGCAGTACCCAATGTAGGGGCCTTAATAACAGGTTTGAGGTTTAGGGTTTAGGGTTTAGGTCATATGTTAAGCCAACTTTTCCAGCTGTTGCGTTTTCTCTCCCCGAAAGTCGGGGGGGGGGGAATCTAATGAGAGTCCCTTTCTAGAATCCAGTAAGACGGCACTACTTTTGCAATTTGGGCCTAAGCAGGAGCCCCGATTTCGATACCTCCCCAACTCCCAAAGTGCCATTTTCAGACCTTGGGCTCGCCGCCGATCTAGATCCGAAATCGTCGGGCCAATTTTTGTTTATCATTTCGTAGATTTTGCCATCCCCTCCACATGCTCGTGGCAGCTTGCAGGAATGACCATCACCTACGCCTTGATCCAGATGTTGGAGAAGGTTGCTGAGAAGACCAACCGAGCTCGCATCGTCACGAAGGCAGACAAATTCGGACAGTGTTCCACAACAGCTGGTAGCTTTAATCCCGAAGCTGCCCTTGACAACATCATGTAGAGCACAAGCCTTCGGTGATCACCCACTTCCTTCAATTCCGGAACATAAATCCCCAAAAACATTGAACTCTGCACATCCTGCATCCATCGGGTGCGGATCAGCATTGGGCTCGTTTAGGTTTGAAAGCTGCCTACGTTCCCGTTAAAATACCCTAAGCCCGTAAGGAAGCCTCAGGACTCGAGGGTTGGGCATGATCCTTCCTCCCATAGGCGCTTCCTTGTCCGTGAAAGCCGAGACCTTTAATGTAGGGACCCTGACTAAGACACCCTGGGGTCTTTATTAGGGTTCTTTTCATGAATCCTACTATTTTGGGGTTGCAGTGTAGGGCCAAGAAGTCTTGATCAGGTTCCTACATTGTCTACACAGCAGTATCACTCAATCGTAGCCCCTGCGCAGTCGAAATGCTCTTCTTCACACCCTACATACGCCATGTGTTGCCAATAATCACTGATAGCCCCCACCGTACACAGGACCTGCGCACGAAACTCTGAACCCAAAGCCCTAGCTACGAATACGCATATCGGAAATGCTTACAAGCCGAAAAAAATGCATGTCCCCGCCCATATACAATCCCCTGACACCATGTCTATGCAATGTCCCAAAATACCCCGAACTCTTTGCAAAAGAGGCGCAACAACGCAACAACACTGCCGAAACTCTAAACCCTAAACTCTACACCCTGCACCCTCTAAACCCTAAACCCACTGACTCCAAGGCGGAGGTGTACAAGCTCATTGTCAATGCCGGCACCGTGGTTGGCTGCGAGCCTCCCGGTCGCAACTTTCTTGGTTCAGAAAGATAGTGAGGGTTCGGTTTGGGTTCCGTGAGGGTCTTTATGGGTGCTTTTAGGTTTTCATACGGCTCTTTACGGCTGAGGTAAGGGTTGAGGTCTTTGCAGAGGTGCCGCAACATGCTTCATAGATATATAAGTTATCTTAGGGCTCGATAAGGGGCTGAGTTTATCG
Source organism: Symbiodinium necroappetens (assembly GCA_905231915.1). Classification (NCBI taxonomy): domain Eukaryota; class Dinophyceae; order Suessiales; family Symbiodiniaceae; genus Symbiodinium; species Symbiodinium necroappetens. Next base: position 5,460 of record CAJNJA010090208.1, read on the forward strand.
GGACTCTGTGGTTGTTGCGTGCCTACTTCGCAGCTCCAAGTACCCCCAAACCCTTAGCCGTCCAAGTACCCAGAAAGTTGGACGAAGGTTCCCGAGGTCTCTGTCCTGCGACATTTCTGGCCTCCATTCAAAATCAAACAGAATCGAACTGTTTGGCCACGTGGACCCTAAGCCCTAGGCCCTAAGCCCTAAACCCATGAACCCTAAACCCTAAGCCTTAAGCCACCGGCCTTAGCCGATGGCTTGTCAGCAAGCTTAAACCCCAAGAGCTGACGTCGCTGATCACGACCAGAGCTTTGAAGAGCAGGGGTTCAGGGTTGAGGAGTTGAGGTTTTAGGGTTTTAGGGCTTTAGGGTTGAGGGCTTTAGGGTTGAGGGTTTTAGGGTTTTAGGGTTTTAGGGTTTTAGGGTTTTTAGGGTTGAGGGTTTTAGGGCTTTAGGGTTTTAGGGTGTAGGGCTTTAGGGTTTAGGGTTGGGGGTCGCAACCCTCAGCTGAAGGTTTTAGAATCGGTTCTCAAGTTGGAACCCTTCGTCACTACTGACCAACTTCTCCATGCCGCTCGGCAAAAGAACGGAACTACAAAACACCTAAACCCTGAACCCTAAACCCTAAACCATGAACCCTAAACCATGAACCCTAAACCTTAAACCCTGAATCCTAAACCCGAAACCCTAACCCCGAAACCCTAAACCCTGAAGGGTGTGGATGCCATCCTCTTCGCCTTGAGCCCTGGGCCCTGAAACTCTGAGCGCTAAGCCGTAACGGTTAGGGCTATACCCGAAAAATAGATACTTTGGCCTGAAAGTAGCCCCTATATAGGTACTTTGTGGCCAAAGTAACTACTATGTGGGTACATGGAGCCTTAGGGGTTTAGGGTTTAGAGCCTTTGAGCTCTAAAGCCGTCTGAAGCCCTGGATCTTTGAGCCCTTTCAGAGCCTGTCTAAAACCCTTGCACTTGCGTATGCTTTATCAAATTGGCAGAAAACCCTTCAGTAACCCTCTCTATAGGGACGTCAAACCCAATTTGGAACATCTTCGAGGTACAAGAAGGCCGGCAAGACCATCAAGGAGCCGCTGTGTAGAGCGCAAGATTTGCTGTAGGTGTTAGAGGGGTGACTTGGGGGATCACCGGGTTTTGAGTAAGTCTGTAGCATTATAAATAAAAGTACCATACCTGAAGCTTAAACCCTATAGCCTAACACCCTTTAAACCCTGAGTCGTCAACCTTTGACGACCATGGAAGGCAGTAGACGCTACTAAGCACAGAACTGTTTGAAATCTGATCCGCACACAGCCCCAGCCTACACAGATTGAAGAAAGCGAGGAAAACACATTATGCTGCTACTTCACCCTAAACCCTAAAGCCTAAATCCTAAACCCAGGTACCCTTTGTGATTCCTTGAGTCCCTATCTATATTGAGCACCATGTTTTTCAATCAGACTGAGGTCTGCGGTATGAAACCCACGATTTAGGGTTTAGGGTTTAGGGGTTTAGGGTTCAGGGTTTAGGTTTTAGGGTACCTTAAACCCTAAACCCTAAAAGGCCTAAACCCGAGACCCTAAACCATAAAAACCCTAAACCCCAAACCCAAACTCTAGACCTTAAGCCCCAAAAGGCTTAAACTCCGAAGCCCTAAACCCTACAAGGCTTACGGCCTCAAAAACAGGAGTTCGGCCCCATGGTCCTCGCCTCCGGCGGTTTCGGCGCCGACTTCGGAGCCGACTCTTGGAGAAAGTCCTAGGGCTCCTTTAAAGGGGCTTTTAGGGTTCCTTTAAAGGAACTTAGGGCTTAGCGCTTAGGGGTTTAGGGTTTTTAGGGTTCCTTTAAAGGAACTTAGGGTTTAAGGTTTAGGGGTTTAGGGTTTTGGGTGTTGGGGTTGAGGGGTTTAGGGGATTTAAGGGCTTAGGGTTTAGGGGTTTAGGGTTTAGGATGGTTTAGGGTTTAGCTTAGGGTTCCTTTAAAGGGGTTTAGGGTTCCTTTAAAGGGGCTTTCAGGGTTCCTTTTAAAGGGGGCTTAGGGCTCCTTTACAGGAACTTTGCTGTTAAGGTTTAGGGGTTTAGGGGTTTAGGGTTGTGGGGTTTAGGGGTTAGGATCGAGCAGTCTTACAGTAAAGAATAAAATGCCCACCCACCCTTAGAATCCCATGACATTGGAAAATACAAAGTCCGTTCCTTCACAACCACGAGTTCCATTTACAGTTGGGTTCTCTCTAGCGGGAAATGGAAATCAACAACTGTTGTGGGAACTCATCACTTTTGATCAATTCCCACGAAGGAAATGAGGATGTCACTGGAAAAAACTGGTCAAAAGTGAGCAATTCTCACGAAGGTCATGAAGGTTTAAACCCTAAACCCTAAACCCTAAGTTTAAATACATATGATGAAGAGTGTTCAGGGGTTTAGGGTTTAGGATGGTTTAGGGTTTAGCGTCCGCTTAAAGGAACTTAACAGTTAAAGGTTTAGGATGGTTTAGGGTTTAGGGGGGTTAAGGAGTTCGTTAAAGAATGAAACTGTACGGCTTCCTTTAAAGGGAGCTGCATGGTTTTTATGGGGTTTCTATAAGGGGCCTCTGATCTATAGCTATAGGGTTTTATGAGAAAGTCCCGGTTTTTAATTTAGGCGCACTCGTAATTCGAAGAGGGCATAGGGTTTAGAGTTCAGGGGTTATGGGGTTTAGGCTGTGGGGTTTGGGGTTTTAGGGTTTAGGAACTTGGGGTTTAGGGCTTTGGGCTTAGAGTCTAGGGAGTAGGGATTCAGGGATCAGGGTTTACAGATTACGCTAAACCCTTTTCCCCTAAACCCTAAACCCTTAACGCCCGTGCGTAAACGGCGTAAACCCTTAACTACCTTGAACCCCTTTTACGCACCGATTCTAGGGAGCTTGTAATCGGTTTAGGGTTTCGGGGTTTAGGGTTTAGGGTATAGTTTGGTTTATTTATATTAGTGAACCTCGACTGGAAGATGCGGGAATAGTATTGCTAGATGTTCAGGCCGCTATATTCCACTGAAATTCCGAATCTCGGTTAGTCGTACTTATGGCTTGGATCCAGTACTACGCAAGCATCAGCACGGGTTACGCTTTAATGCCTGTATAGACCTGCACAACACCCTACACCTCGAAAGCCAAGTGTAGGAGGATTCCCTAATCTCGACTCGGAGCCCTAAATCCACGAAAGCTCGTGCGAAAAGGACTCCTTGTTGGCCACATACCGGCCGGACTTGCTCCATCTCCCCACCACCAACGGCGAGCCGCTCGTTCTGCACAGTAGCCTGGGGGTTGCGTGGCGTGACGGCATAGAAATATTAGAATCTCAGAGCCCTACAGGCTGAAGCCTGAGCAAGAAGTTCTTCGAACCTGTTGCATGTTGGCAAATTACATTGTGACTGGGCTCTTAGCGGCACTTGAGTTGTGTTTGCCCACCTGATTTTGGCTTCTGGTCCGGGGTTACTTGGAGCGTGGAGCTGGATTGCAAATCCCCCGCCAAAACCGCCGCCAAACTTCAGCATCCTATAACCCAAAATCCGACAGCACCTCATTGAGGTCACGTCCAATTCCAGTTCTCGGTCCCAGCACCCCAAACCTTTAAGCCAGTAACTCTACACCTCAAACCCTGAACTCAGGTCCCTAAACTCAAGAAAGAAATAAATAGAAATTGCTTGTTGCCGTTGGCCATACACAGATCCCCAGACCACAGCCACAGCTCAGCCCCTTGATTCAAACTCAGGTTCCAAAAGGAAAACTTTCGGTCAAAACTGATTGGCACCCAAACCCTCAACCCTAAACCCTAAACCCTAAACCCTAAACCCCAAACCCTAACACTTTCTATAAGCCCTGAACCCTAAACCCTCTGATCCGCTTCTAAACCTTCGGCCAGAGTCAGGACTGGCATAAACCCCGAAGCCTAAACCTGAAGTCCTGAGGCCTACAAACATGCATTTTGCATAGATAGACAGGCAGATAGATGGATAGATAGATAGATTAGATGGACAGATGAATAGATAGGCTAGATAGATTAGTTAGATTAGATTGAGTAGATGGATATACAGATAGATAGATGGACAGGAAGAAAGAATGTAAACCACATAGATGCCATGCAAAATGCATTCTAGCCATATACAAACCCCAAAGTTCGTCTGAGAGCTCCTTCGCCTGAGCCCGGTGATGGCAAGGCACTGCACCGGTGATGCCATCAAGATGGGAGAGGCACTACATACGGGGCGACATAAGACATTCCAGCTCTTTTTGCCTCCTCCCGCTACAAAAACAACGGCCAAATACGATCATGCAAAAACGTCCGGCACAAGACCGGTAGGATTGCATGATTTGCGGCTTGGTTTCGGGTTTAGTTTAGGGTTTGGACACACCGTGATGGCTGGTGGTTGTAACATGCACTGTGCGGTCATTGTAGTGCTTTGCGCAAGTATGAGGGTTGCAATCGGCCTAGTTTGAATACCTCCTACAGTTTTCTGATTGACGAGCATCTTATGAAGACGATTCAGGCGATTGAGGCGAAGATTCCCAAGTGCCCTAAGCACGAAATTAAATGGGGGGCTTGGGATGAGGCCATCGGTGCAGCCACCATTGACCTCGAGTGGGTCCAGGCAGGGCTTAGCGCTTAGGTTCCAAGTGGTGAGTGTTTAGGTCCAACAGGGTCCCTTTTTCGGGTTCCTTAAAGGGATCTATAAGGGTTTCTGTAGGGTTACTATAAGGGTACTATGTGGGTAGTTCTCTAAGTTAGGGTTCCTTGTAGGTTCAACAGGGCTTATCGGGTCAAGGGTTCACGGATGTGGCTGGTTTGTGAGTAGGACCCTGACCTTAGAGACATTGAGCTGTTGGGGCAGCCTCAACATTAAACCTGAGCCCTAAATCCCAAAACCCTAAACCCTAAACCGTAAACCTAAGCCCTAAATCCCAAAACCCTAAACCATCCTAAACCCTAAATCCGATCTCCTCCATTCGGAGCCTTTGCAGGTGCACCCAACTGGTCTGGTGAAGCCGGACGATCCCGACGCCAAGGTTTCTTGGGGTGTAGGGTTTAGAAGGACTTCAATTGGGTTTAGGATTTGTATGCCTTACTTTGGGTTAGAAGTAGAGTCAAGTGGGTACTTCTCTAAACTAGGGTCCCCAATTAGGTCCCCGATATAGTACGACAACCCTTATGAAAAGGACCCCATCAGAGACCCTATTTTAGAGAACTACCCAAGTATAGCTACTTCACTCCTGACCCTACTTGCCAAGTTCCTTCTTGGAGTAGCCTTGCGCTTCGAATGTGAGGGCTCCGAGTGGATTCACAACATCCTTGAGTAAGCGGCCCTAGATCTTGAATCTCTGAACCCTAAACCCTAAATCTCTGAACCCCAAACGCTGCAATTCTTGATTTGAGGTGTAAGCCTCAGGTTCCGGAGTTGAATGCTTCTTCATATAGCTACAGCTTCGGTTTTTGCATTTCGGGATTGTCGAAAAGACTCCTGACTTCTATGATTGCGTGAGAGTGACGAAGGCCGCGCCAGCACCGCACACCGCAACTTCAAGCACCTAGCTCCACGAATAGATCCCAAAGTCTGCCCGAGAAAGCCTCACAGCTCAACTGTGTGAACTCCTGATGAAGAGGTTAGGGCTCATACTGGGTTTAGGGTTTTGTGTTGTCTGATTGTTAGCAAACGCAGAAACCCTAAACCTCTAAACCCTAAACCCTTAAGTTCTAGGCCCTAGGTAAGCCCAGTAGAACGCGGATTCGCCACAGGTGAAGTTCTTGGCCGCAGAAGCCCTTCGAGGCACCTTTCGCATTGAAGGGGTTCAGGGTTGGTGGGTTTAGGAGTTTAGGGTGCAGCGTTTAGGGGTTTAGGGCCGGGGGATTTTAAGAGGTTTAGGGTTTTAGGGTTTAGGGCTAAGGGGTTTAGGGTTTAGGTTTCAGGGTATAGGGTTGGGGGGTTAGGGCTTTAGGGTTGTAGGGCTTTAGAGGTTTAGGGTTTAGGGTTTTAGGGTTCTTGCATAAGGTTTCGGCTTGTGCTTTCGGATGAAGGGTGTTGGCTTTGGACCCTCGTACCCGGAAGCCCAAACCAAGATTGAGGGACAGGGCCTCGTCTTACTTGAAGCTTCATGGTAAAAGCATTAGATAGCTCTGACTTAAGACCCCAGACAGCGCAAGTAATTCCACAACAACTTTGGCCTACAGTCCAGGTGTTGGTGGCATCGTCCTGGATGCCAACGGCGACCGCTTCTGCAACGAGCTGGGCCGTCGTGACTACGTCACTGGAGAGATGTGGAAGCTTGCCCCTCTTTGGAGGGGTCTGCGTTAGGGTTTAGGGTTTAGGGTTTAGGGGGACCAGTGTTCTGGTGTGCTTGCCCTATACCCTGCTAGCTTAACCATAAGACCAAATAGGTTGTCAAGAACGAGGATTCATGTTGTTTGATTTTGCCCTCTTGATTGAGAGATGCGTGTGTGGGTTTTTCGGACACCCATAACTCAACCCGAACTTGTACCCTGAATCCTACAAGTCTCTAAACTACACATATAATAGGGTCCATGTACCTGTGAAGTCGAGTCTTTGACACTGAGACACCTGTCTAGAAAAGTCTGTAGTATGCATAGACGGACTGTTAAGCCCCCAAACCTAAAACCCTAAACGGACTGTTTAGGGCACCTAGGACGGTGGGTTTCTCGTTCGTGCAGCTCTTTTACGCTCTTATCAGAGCTTGAGGCTCCATTTGGTGTGCATTGTGGTGGGTTGAGTTTAAGGTTTAGGGCTTCGGGTTTAGGGTTCAGGGTTCAGGGGGTTTTGGATTTAAGGCTTGAGGCTTGTTGGTTCAGGGTTCAGTGTATGGGGTGCAGTCAGACACGGATCCCTAAAAGTTTGACGATAACCTCTAAATTCCAAACCCGAAAACCTGAAAGATCAAAACTCTCAATACCTCAAACCCCTAAGCCCTGAACTCCAAGCACTAAACCTAGACTCCCAAGCTCTAAAACGCTTACGGTTTAGGGTTTAGGGCTTATAGGGTTTAGGGTTTTTGCTTTAGGGTACTCCCAAGCTCTAAAACCCTTACTTAAGCCTGAACCGCAACAGCCCTCTCTAAGTCAAGGAAGAACAAGCCGCCCTTCCGCCTGTGCCTGAACAAGGCCGGATCCGAAAAATGGCTGCGCCCTAAAGCCGAGATCCGGTTTAGGGGTTAGAGGTTTAGTGGTTTAGGGCTTAGGGGTTAGAGGTTCAGTGGTCTGGGGTTTAGGGTGCAGGGCTTTGGGGTTAGATCTCGGCGGAAGTTGTGGAGGGTTTTGGGGGGTTATACCCTTAATTACCTGAGATGCAGGTCATTATCCCATGTGCAGGTTATTGAAGTCGTGAGTCTAAACCCTAAACCCTAATCCGCTAGACCTCAACTGTAAATCCCACACCCGGAAACGAAACCAGCCACAGAGCCCTAAACCCGTTTCCTGCAGCTGAAGGGTTTAGGGTTTACAGGGTTTCTAGGGTTTGGGGTTTAAAGGGGTTTAGGTTTTATAGGGTTTATAGGGTTTGTCGAGTTTATAGGGTTTATAGGGTTTAGAGGGCTTATAGGGTTTTTAAGGTGTATAGGGTTTATAGGGCTTATAGGGTTTATAGGGTTTAGGGAGCTGAAGGATCACGGGGCTTAGCCAGTCGGTTCCAGGAGTACCCTTTGACCCACGGAAAGCTCCCAAGAGAACGCTGCATGCTCCTTGCCCAAGAGCTCTCCATAACATGAGTATTTTTCTAAATCAGAGTCCCCTTTAGGGTCCTTTTCATAAGGGTGCCGTACTTTCTTGGGGACCCAAAAAGGGACCCTAATTTAGAGAACTACCCACATGTTCCAGCCCAGAACATCCGAAACTTTGCAGCCCTTCAATGCCAACGTCGACACCTTGAAGTTGGTAAATGGAGAGATGAGAACCTAGCAAAGCCACGAGAAGCAACTACGGCAATCAACACCCTGAGCTCCGATCCCTATACCTTAGCCATAGGCCCCTAAGTTCCCATAATGTAGTCACAAAAAGGAACTACTTAGGGGCCTAAGGGTAAACCTCCAGGCTATAAGCTTGTTGGCTTTCACGGGTGTGGAAATCAAGTTCCTTTAGGTTTACACCTGGTGATTTACAACCTCATACTCCTAAGGCCTTGTGAAAAAAAGCTATATATTTTCCAAGGAGAGCCCTTGAGCCTCCCCCCTCAACGCTAAACCTACCCTAAATCCCTGAACCCTAAACCCTAACCCCTAAACCCTAAACCCTAAACCCTAAGCCCTAAACCCCAACCCCTAAACCCTACTAAAGTCGTTTCAGTGGCGAGGCTGCAGCTGACGAGATCATCTGGCACGCCAAGCACTACACGGGCCGTGGCGCCACTGGGCGGCAAAAAACCCTTAAACCCTGGGTTTAGGGTCTAGGGTTGAGGGTTTAGGGTTTAAAACCTAAACCCTAAACCCTTAATCCCTAAACCCAAAACCCTAAACCCAAAACCCAAAACCCCAAACCCTAAACCCTTGTTCAAGAGAGTTTCGGACCTGTGGCTCAGGCTTCTGAACTCAGGGTTTTGAGAGGGTGAGGCTTACCCGAAAGCCCCTGCCCCTGCCGTGGGCCATGTCTTTGGGGTTTAGGCTTTAGGGGTCTCTTCTCTACTATTGGAGATGTCACCTTTTGTTCACCCACGTTTTAAAGTTTTATAGTTTATTTGATTTGTCCATCAGTCATCTGAAGTAAATCCTATGCCGAAACCCAGTTCCTTCAAGCTTGAAACCTACCTCCAAACAGTCCCAAGCATGCATACCCTAAACTTTGCAAGCTCTACTTCAAAGCCATTGCAGAGAAATGACAGATAAAGCAGCCATTACCCCTGAATTAGTAGGTAGAACCCATAAAAACTGAGTCCCAGGTAAACCCTAGACCCCTAAACCCTAAACTTCCTAAACCCTAAGGGCTTGAAGGGGGTTAAAGGGTTTGGTTTAGGGCTTTGAGGTTTGGAGTTTAGGGCTTAGCTAGGGTTTAGGGCTTCGGGGTTAGGGTTGAGGGTTTAGGGTTTAGGGGTTTAGGGTCTAGGGACTCCGATAGCCGATAACAGTATGTACCGCACGCTTGAAGCCGGCAGCCCATTAGGATCATAGTGAACCTTGAATGCCAAGCATACAAGACGCTCTACAGGGGTTATATGGATCTGAAAGCCCGACAAGTTAATCACAAGGTCAAAATCACATAACATAGGGGCCTTAATCAAATAATAATTACCTATACTATTTTTTTGGGTGGGGTCCTTATTATAGTTACAAAATAATGGGCAGCAAAACCTTAGTCTAAATATTAAGGCCCCTATATCAACCTTTTGAAAACTTGCCGAAGCTTGAGTTGCGCAGTCCTCTCCCTGGAGCTGTAACAACACAATTCAATCTTTCACCTGCTTGAAACATTCGCAGATTTGAAACTGACAAAAATCTTAAAGATAAAAGCAAGCTTCTTCGTCTACGGCGCGTGCATCATAAACCCAAGTTTCCAGCCTGAAGATGAGCGCAGGAATTACCCTAAACCCTAAACCCTAAGTGTTTTGTTTAAGATTGGTGGTGCGTCTTAAAATTGAGGTTTGAGGTGCCTTTGTCGTCTACAGTTGAGGGATGTTCAAGCTTGTGGGGCTGAAGACTCATTGTTTTCAGCCCTGGGTTGAAGATGTAGGTGTCAGGGCGTATAGTTGCACGAATTAAAAAGTTTTGGGTGCGCAACTTCCAGTGCAGACTGCGATGTTGCAAACACCCTCAAGCCTAAACCCCAAACCCAAATCCTAAATCTGTAAGACCCTAAACCCATAAACCCTAAACCTTTCCCAAATAAAGCCCCAAAGAAGCCTCCAACAAGGAAGCCGGAGAAGATTCAGGACTTTTTTTTAGCCCAGGAAGGAAGCTGCAATACCCGAAGGGTCCATGTGCTCACATGGTATGTACTTTAGCCCTCAAGTACCTAGTAGTGACTGCTTTAAGGCCATATATACTACATGGGTGCGTGGACCCTTATGAAACCCTGAATCATGCAAGCCCTAAACCCTGAACCCCAAACCCTAAGCCATGTGAATCCTAAACCCGAAGCCTTATAGGGGGATATGACGTTTTACTGCCCGACCCTCAGAGCCATTTTCAGGTGGGTAGTTACCGTTATAGGAGCCTTATAGAAGGTCTATATACCTTATAGAAGCCTTATAGAAGCCCTATATACCCTAAAAACTGCCCACCTGTAGTTTCGTTTAACAACCCACAGAGCCTGGGTTGGACCTGACACGACAAACAGGTCATGAAGTTCTACGCCTCAGGCGAGGACTTGGCAAAGGACCCCTCCGACTTCAGGTGGACCTACCGACCTACCGACCTACCGACCTACCGACCTACCTACCTACCTACCTACCTACCTACCTACCTACCTACCTACCTACCTGCCGACCTACCTGCACACATGCATAAAGACATGCAAACGAGCAGACAGGCATACATACTCATCATCAAGTACGTAAGTACATAAACACATACACCCCCTACTTGCACGTACATACGCACATAGTTATGCACGTACATACGTCCATGTACATGCATGCACGCATACACGTACAAATACACACATGCCCGCGCACCCATATATGTTCACATTAAGCCGAAACGTTAAGAATTAACCACCCGCCCTGTGCAGTTGTCGTCTGTGGGCCTACGAGCCAACACGCTAAACCCAAAGCCGTCTGAGAGTCTAAACCCCAAACCCCTGAACCCTAAGCCCTAAACCCTACACCGTAAAACTCTGAAGCCCAAACCCTAAAGCCCTAAAGCCCTGAACCCTAAAACCCAAACCCTAAACCCTAAACCCAGAACCATGAAATAGAAAAACAGCAGGACATGGGTGTCCCTTTGCAGAAGATTGTGGATGCCCACCAGAAGCACTTCGAGGCTCTTCTTCTCCAAAGGATCCCTGAAATCCTAGGTAGTTTTAAGGAGACCCCTTAAAGGGGGACCCTTCTTAACCCTACTTATGGCTCTCTTTTAAACGGGACCGTGTTGCGAGGGTCTATATCCTCACGGGTCTCGCTAATCCTAAACCCTAAAAGGATCCCTGAAAGGGATCCTTTGAGGGTTTAGAGGACTACAGGGGGTTTCGGAGACATCTATATATATATATACATACATACACAGTATAGTATAGTATAATATACACCCCAAGAATGCCCCGACATTATCGGAGTGTTGCCAGGTTGGGACTTCCTCTTACACGGCCATTTTACATAGTATAATAGACCCCCATACCCTATTCTGCTTATTAAGGCCCCTAGATTAAACCCCCCGGAGTCTCTCTTTTTTTTGAAATCTTTACATGTGCAGCAGGCAGAAATATCAAATGGTTGCCCTAGTTAGAGACGCAGTTGCCAGGTCGCTTGATCCGGTTTAGGGTTTATAGGGTTTAGGGATTTAGAGGTTTAGGGGTTTAGGGTTTAGGGTTAACCCTAAACCCTAAACCCTAAACCCATAACCCCAAACGCAACAAACCTGAAATCTTGCAGGCGGCCAAGAAGCAGGAGAAGGACCGCCAGCATCAGCTTCGTCAGAGTATGAAGCCTTGTTTCAGGTTTAGAGGAAACCCTAAACCCTGACCTCTAAACCCGACCCCTAAACCCTAAACCCTATAAAGCCTAAGCCCTAAACCCTAAACCCCTAAACCCTAAACCCTGTGACCCTAAACCCTATAAACCCTAAACCCCAAAGCCCTAACGGGTTGAGGGCTTTGGCGTTAGAGTCGGCTTGGCTCTGTTTGCCCCATGTAGACGCCTAAATAATGACCTTTGGGGTTTAGGAGTTTAGGGTTTAGGGATTAGGGGTCCTAAACCCTAAACCCTAAACCCGTTTAGGGATTAGGGTTTAGGTAGGGTTTAGATCATTCCTTGGAGCTCTTTGTTATCAGCATACGATAAAGGAGAACAAAGCCCTACTTTAACGGTCAAGGCCCCCACAGTACACCCTAAACCCCTAAACCCTTAAACCCCTAAACCCTAAACCCCTAAACCCTAAAGACTATAAGCCGTAAACCCTAAAGCCCTAAACCCCTAAGCCCTAAACCCTAACCCCTAAACCCTAAATCCCTAAACCCTAACCCCTAAACCCCAAACCCTGAACCCCGAAGCCCTAAACCCTAAAGCCCTAAACCCCCAAACCCTAAACCCTAAACCCCTAAACCCTAAATCCTAAACCCTAATCCCTAAAACCCTACACATCTGTTGTTCTAGGCTAAAGTGTGGCCAACTCACACCTGGCCTGAGCGTGGCCGTCCCCCGGGTGTTACAAATCTTCAGCCAACCTGCAAAATTAAGGGATTAGGGGTTTAGGGTTTAGGGGTTTACAGTTCTGGGGTTTAGGGTTTAGGGTTTGGGGGGTTAGGGTTTTGGGGTTTAGGGTTTAAGGGTTTAGGGTCAATTTCCCCTAGAACTTTTTAAGGGTTCACTCAAGGGTAATATGAGGGTTATACAAGTAATTTCGGCTCGTGAAGGCAAGCCCGACCTCCAACCCCCAACCTTATGGAGTAGTAGGTTCTGACGCTCCAGTCACAGGGTAGGAGGGTTTAGGATTTAGGGCTTTATTAGGGGTTTAGGGTTTAGGGTTTACGGTTTAGGGGTTTAGGGATTATGTAGGGTCTAGTACAAGGACTCCTACACGGAAGTCTCGCTAGCCAGGAGCCCTTAGCCGGTAGGTTTGATAGGGTCCAGGCAAGCCCTATGCCCTTATCCCGGCCACAGTTCTACACCCCCAACTTCGAACAACGAATGATGAAAATGAGGCTAAGCACAAGAAATCCCTCAATTCAGCCTGGAAAGCACACCCGGATACCCTGTAATCCTCCTAATTTGTGAAAACAGGGAAACCACCTCTACTCAACTTATATAAGCCCTCAGCCCGAAGCCCTAAGCCTAGGCCCAAAACTTGAAGCCCGGAAGCCCTCAACCCTACGTGTGCAGGATGCCGGTGTGAAACTATAATATGGCTAAAGCTCACGATCCAGATGCCGAAGTTGAAGCGCAAGAGTTCGGTAACCATTTTTACAGATGAAAAAGTGTGGGCATACAGAAAAGCCGCTACGGGTCTCGCGTCCTAGTGCTGTCACTTCGACACCAGTGCGAAATTGTCACTCCTGCCTCTTGCAGCTGTGCCGTGCTCCCCCGCTGGCCGGTGGTGCGGTAGAAAGGGTGTCTCCACTGCGATCTGCGGTTTATCGCCGAGAGCGATCTGCACAAAGCTTTTGATCACTCTGGCCTGGCGCCACATCTTTGCTTCATCCGGATGTCCCCGAAGCACTAGCGCATTTGCTTCACTGCACTTGGACCCTCTAGAGTTTGTGGGATGAACGAGCAAGATGGGTCCACCCTCATGTGGCCTACCCTAAACCCTAAACCCCTAAATCCTAAACCCTAAAACCCTAAACCCTAAACCCTAAGCCTATAAAACCCTAAACCCCTGAACCCTGGACCTGTGGGACCCTACCCCCCAAGCCCCTGCACCCAAAACCCTAAAACCCCAAGCCCCTAAACCCGAAACCCCTAAACCCTAAAACCCTAAACCCTAAACCTATAAAGCCCTAAACCCTACCCTCCAAACCCCTCAACCCTAAACCCTAAACCGTGGAGTCTGCACAAGGGGACCCGGGCAGTCTGCTTACGATGCAAGGTGCCAGCTAGCGAGCAAAGCGCCAAGTGGCCGCCTCCCTACTTGGCATTGCAATCCCTCACGGCTCCATGTCAATGTAGATAGCGGTTTAGGGTTTAGGGTTGAGGGTACACCCTAAGGCGAAAAAAATAGCCCAAAAGCCTTAAATTATGAGCCCTTAGAGCCTTAGGGATATAGTGTATACGTAGGCCTTCAAGTACTTATATAGGAACCCCCTTTTCAAGTGAATGAGTCATTGGGTCCTAGTCTCGGTTTAGGGTTTAGGGTCTGGGGTATAGGGTTTAGGGTTTAGTGTTCTGTTTCGTTGTCGCTTCCATTGTATTCTCTCGTGCGCAGGACCCCGATGGCGGCCCCTTCCCTGCTTACCCGCCGCTTGGACCGCCTTTGAATCCGAAGCCTTATAAAGTCAGGGTTTAGGGGTTCAGGGTTTAGAACCCGTCGCCTTAAACCCTAAACCCTAAGCCCTACACCCTACGCTCTAAACCCTAAACCCTAAAAGGCTTAAGGCCTCAACTCCTAGACCCTACTGATCCCTTTAAAGGAACCCTAGGACCTAAACCCTAAACCCAAGCCTTAATCGCCTGAACCGTTAACCTTCAGAGATCCCAGGACCATAAGACCAGAATCGCCTGGAGCATGTAACGTGGGGCCTTAACAAATACCTATACTCTTGGGATTAGGGCTTATAAGGTTTAGGATCTCCATGATATAGTTATTTTAAACGCTGCGCGTCGTC
>CAJNJA010090219.1:8036-15536 GCA_905231915.1 Symbiodinium necroappetens
CGGCTCGAATCGGCTCTACTAGCAGAGCTTGTACAAAGCGATCGCGGCCGCATGCCATGGGTGATGTGGTGGCCTTATTTGCTGCTCTGGGTTTGTCTCCTGAATCATGTGGTTGGCAGACGGGGGATTCACGCGCACGCACAAGTCTCGGAGCCCGCATTGTCAGATCCTCCATCCCGAACAAAATTGATAGTGCCTGGCTGGAAGGACGATCGCCTGACTCGGCCCCGACAGGGAGACCGCCACTGCTGGCCCATACAAGGCCGCGCCAGAGATCGCAGCAGGTTCGCTCCAGGCACTGAGTCATCGCATGCAACAGCGGATTGCTCAGCAGACACTGCGGCTGAACGTCACATGCTGGAGCAGATTCGTGGTAGGGCAAAACGTCGCCGGTGCAGACACCTCCCTGCTCATTTTGAATTGGTCAGCCCTCATGTCGTCACTTCTTTGGTTCGGGTGTAAAGGATGGGCATGGCTGTTGAGGCATGGAAGGGAGAACGCCACGAACAGCCAGCGCCGCCAGCCCAGAGTTCAGTCTACAGCAGGTTCCACAGACTTCTGATCTAGGCCTTGCTTGGTACAGTCTGCGTGGGTAATCCCATTCTGGTACCCGATGATCCTCATGATGCGACAGTTTCATGGCCCGCAAAAGAGCTCTACGGCGACGTGCCGAAATCCTGCTCGCACTACCATGTGCCGAGCGCGTTTCTGTTATCTCTCCTCCAAGGCTCGGCCCTCTCGCAGGCTGGTCGGCCTCTGCAGGGGAGCCGACCCGCAGCAAAGGTCGATGGGGCCCGCCGCTTCAGCATCTTCGGCTGGAACGTGGGTGGCCTCACCCAAGAGGCGTGGATGGAGGTGCAGGTCTGGATGCACGAGCAGACGGACTATGACATCCTGCTTCTGGAGGAGATGCATTGGCGTTTCACAAACTCCTGGATGCTCCCGAAGTACCAAATCTTCCAGGCAGGTACGTCTGATCATCGCTACCAGCTACCAGGGATGCCTCGTCGTCATTCGAAAAACCTCGTGCGCTTCGTAGTGGCGAGGTCCACTCCGTTGGCAGGCCATATTCTTCATGTTCGTAATCCTGTTAACGGTCAGGATGTTGGTGTGAGTACTGTCTACCAGCATGCCCTGCCTTCATGAAGCGACAAAGATGAAGTCATGCATAAGAAAAGGCTTGTGCGTCACCTGAATCGCACACTAGGAAGCCTTCGCAATGTTCTTGTCTTGGCTGGAGACTTTAACATGTGTGGAACCAGGGAGGCACAGGTCTACGGCCCCGGGGTGTACTGCAGCAAACACCCCCATCCTGATCGTGGCCTTCTTCTAAACCTTGCCAAGACGCATCAACTTACGGCCCTGAACACCTGGAGCCGACCTTCGGCAGTGTTCACCTTTGAAAGAACGGTGTCTGTAGCCATCGACTTCATCTTTGGACGCACGGCGCAAATGGATGGCAGGGCCAGACAGGCAGAGCCGGACAGGCCTTTCACGTCCTCAGATGTCGAGGTGGAGCGTGGCGCCATCCTGTTCACGCCTCCGTTCCGGCGATTCATTTTCAAACTTCGACTCAAACTATAAAGGGGTCTACCGAGTGCAAGGCCCCCGAGCAACCTCCGGAGGAAGTGGCAGCCTTTAAGCTTCACTTGTCCAGAGAACTTGAAACCTCCGACTCGCAAGGTCGCGGGGGTACTGGCTCGGGTCGAAGGCAGTGTTAGAGACATGTGGGACCTCCGGCGAACCGCACAGGAATACGCTGTGACCCCACTTCGCCCTTTTATGCTGGTAGCCAAGGCGGAGCGGGAGGGTCAAAAGACGGCGAGCTGGCAAGTTGTACGACGTCTGGCGCCACAAACCATTCGCGTCCCCGCGCAACTGAGGGGCAGCCAGGGCGAATTGCTTACCCGCCAAGAAGAACAAGACCAGTACAAACGATACCGTGCTCCCGGCGGCGGGCCTACGGCTGCTAGGGAGCCTCACTGACAAACTCTGAGCTGACGGCTGCTCTGGTGCTCTCCCGCCGGCGGCAGCAGAATTGATGCTGATCTTCAAGAAATGGTTTGCGTCAGCGGCTCTGCTGTTGATGTCCCTCCCGGGGCTGACACCGGTCCGCCCATCGCTGTCGCCGCTCATCCAGCGCATCCAGGAGGCCGTAGGCTGGTGAGTGGCCCGGCACTTAGCGTACCTCTCCTACCACCTGCACTGGCCCACTTGGTATCTGCGCTCCTCTGTGCATCGACTGGCCTATGCCTGCCATGTTTGTTTCTCGGGCGGCCCCCGCGAGGGTGCCGCAGGGCTCATGCAAGCCCTCCATCGAATACTGAAGCCAGTCGATCCTTGCCACGCTTCTTGATCTTCTGCAGTGGCGAAGTCTGTCTGTTGCAAGGATGGGCCCAGCCCCACCGCCAGCAGGACCTTGCCGAACTGATAAGGTTCCTGCTGGACCGGAATGGTTTGGCCTTCATCACCTGTCGCTGGGAGGCTAGACCTGTGCCTGGATCCAGGTAATTCCTTAGACCCAGAGTGATTGGATCGATATTTGTGGACTTGCTAGTCTTTCGTAAAGATTGTGCAATCATTCAGGGGTGTGTGCATCTCTGGCATATGCAGCAGGCGCCGCAAGGGCTGCCACTACCGTTTCAAAATTTGTGCTGGTAAGTCTCGCCCGCTATGCTGATGGTGTGCAAGGCACTAGCTTCCTTGTCAGTATGTTTCCCAAGCTCGTGTCATCGGCTCATGACATCAGGTGGATGCCGTATCGCCTTGTTGGGGCATCATGCATTGAATCCAGCGATGTCAGACTTCGGTCCACTGACATTCCACCTGCTAGGTCCCCCCGGGGGCGGGGTGGGTAGGATTTCCCAAGCGACGCGGGTTCACCTCACAGTCCTAGCTGGCCGCACCACAATGGTGTGTCGCACTTAGCCGCGCATGGGAGATGCACTTGTTCTGCGAATGCAAAGTCAAAAGTCTCTCTTTCTCTCTCCCTTCTCTGCCTGTTCCCCAGGACCAGGAGCCTGAAGTTCCGTCGGAAGATGCCGTGGATGCAACAGCAGAAGCGGAGCTGGCCCATGTATCCAAACACAGGTGCCGAGTCGCAATTTTTGTCTGCACGCTTTCTTGCAGCTGCAGTGTGGGCTTGTGATGCATGTGCACATGACGAGGACAGCTCAGCCCTCCATGTTGTCGCAGTCCGGGATCACCGGAACAATGCAGGTTCCGTCGAAGAAGCCGAGGGCGCTTCCAAAAACGATGCTAGACTGCAGAGCTCGAAGATACATGACATGGTCTTGATTGCCTTGACTGTCCAAAGAAGCCTGGAGATGGTATGTAGATATTCGGAGAGTTCAGCGCAACTGAAGAGCCATAGCCAGCATCACCTGGAATGAGCAGCGTTTCGACAAGTGGGTTGTGAGGAAAAGAGAATTCTCCTTTCAAGGTACAGCGCGAGGCTAGACAGCAGTCGCATTGTGCGCGAGATCACCAAGTCGTTGGAATGGTGGTCGTCATTGGAGGAGCCAAAACGCAGTGGTTTCGTCTACAGGCTTGTGGAGTCGAGAAGCTTCTGGTGCCTTGAGTCTGCTTAAGTGAGTGATTGTGTCAAATTTTGAAGGCACTTTGCTAACAGGGGTTTACGGCAGCTCAGCTCCTTGCCTTTTCCGTGAGGTGTCTTTCGATCTTGGTGATCTTGGTCAATGCGTTTTCCATCACACGCTTGATCGACCCTTGGCTGTTCTCGTCTGATGCGGACCCGGCTCATAGTTCGTTAAAGTGCTTCATACCATCATGGCTAAATTGTGACAGGATATTTCATTGGCAGAGGATGCCGGAGGCGTTTTGTTTCCTGCTGTTCATGCCTTGACAGATTGAAGGAGTCTTTCTGTGCGTTTGTGAGGCCCAGGTGCACTTCTCACTGTGGAGCTCTTCTGCCTGGTTCCTCGTGGCAAGTAGAGTTGGACTGTTGGGGCTTGTCTTTGAGCTACCGCCAGTCCAGATTGTTTTGGGTGACCTGAAATCGCCCAGACGTTCTACATCGTGGAGCTCGTCCTTCGCTTGTTGGTGCATCGACTCTACTTCTTCATAAATGACAACTTAGCTTGGAAACTTGTCGTGAATTGCTTCTTTCGACATGTAACGTTTGACATGGGTTGTAGAAACTCACTCTTACTGTGGGTTGTAAAAGCCTATCCTTCTGGGTGCAGCCGTCTCAGACAAGGAACTGGCTTGATCTTCTACTGGTGGCTTTCAGCGTCATCGAAATCATAGTTATTTGGCAGACTGACAATGCATCTGGCACAGTCCTGTACATGCAGCTTGTCGGATACGGTGGCCGGGTCTAACACGACGTGTGGCTCATGTTACCATTCGGAAAACTTCTCTGCTTGCCAGGAGGACTCTCCGAATTTGCAAGGTCGCCAAAGCAGTTCGCATCTTCCGTGTTTTGACGGCTTTCCGCGAACCTTGGATTGCACATGTCACATGTGGGCTGAATCTGTAGAGAGGTTCAGTTTGAAACGGATAAATGCTTGTCTGTGAGGAGTTGGCAGGTCTTTTGGAAAATCTTCGCTCAAGCCTGATGGCGATGTTTTGGAGCTTAGCTTTGCTGAGCTTCCTCCTGTTTCTCAGTGCCCCGTATCAATTTAGAACGTTGCCTAGCATCAGGACTGCGGCATGCTCATCACTTCTTTTTTGCCTTCGTGAGGTGCCCTGGTCTTCGCCCAGGGGGTAGCTGATGGTCTCAGCGATGCAGTATTTCCTGCCTCAGACGCCAAACAGCTTGGCTTTGATTCTGTCGGGGACACGATGGTATTGCTCTACATGAGTGTTACAGGAGGCACTGACTGGCATTTGTACTACGACTTGCTGAAGATGCTGGGCAGTTTCTATCACTGGCTGTATTTGGGCTTCATCTTCTTCTTCACCTTTGCATTGTTTAATATCTTAACCGCAACTTTCGTAGAGAAGGCAGTGGATGCATCGCGGCCTGACCGTCAGCAGCAGATGGTCCTGGAACGGAGGAAGTTTGCTGAGCAGGCTGCTGAGCTGCGTGAGCTATTCTCGAAAATGGACAGGGACAACAACGGCCGTATCACGAAAGACGAATTTGACGAGTGCCTGGAAGATGGAGAGGTACTATCGCACATGCTGAGTGTTGGCCTCGATGTCTATGATGCGCATTACTTGTTTGAGCTAGTAGCCGATGAGGCAGGTCAGCTCGAAATCTCTCGCTTTGTGGATGGATGCATGGCAGTGAAAGGGTCAGCCTCTGCTCTCGACATCCAGAAGCAGATGGTTCTTATAGGGCAGCTGGAAAGCAGGCTCGATTCATGGGAGAAGGACTACTGGCCGCCAATGATGAGTTTCGCCGCTGGAGTTCACCTGAAGCTTTGAATATTGCTCTTGAAAAGCAACGGCAGAAACCATCGCCGCTTGATTCTCGCCACCACGCCGTGCATTTTCCGCTTCACAGAGGCCAGTCGCAGAAGCGCTTGTGCCGCAGTGGACATTTGCTAGATAGAGCCTTTCTCACACTACCCTGGGCCTTCCGATCGGAACCCAGGCACCTCATAGAGTCATAGAGTCACATGCAGCCTTCAACCCGGCAGTACAAATGCATTAAATGTGTACCATGCATGTTTCCTTGCTGATGAAGGGTTTTGTGGTTACATGATCCACTAGAGCCGTCCTCCCGTTGCCTGGTGGGCAATCTTCGCGGCTTCCTGCCTGATGCTTTCGTCAGCCTGCGTCAAGTGCATGTAACTGGGAGCGACTACCTTCGCCTCACAATATCGGCCGCTGTGGTTCAAGGCCAAGGTGGGACAGCCCTTGCTGTGCCGAAGATGTCGCAGAGCATCTCCTCTTGGGCTCCTGGTCGCTCACGCGATGAGCCGGTGAGCTTCGCACAGTTGCTTGACCAAGTGGCATCCAGGTGGGGGCCAACAACTCGCTTCAGTGCTGCCATCAATGTTTTTGGCAGCTGCGAAATCTGCCAGGCATGAGACTGAAATTGCAGAGCTTTCCAGTGGCTTGGGTAGAAACTGAAGTAAGTTGGTGGGTAAGCTTTCAGCCGTCAAAGTCCGCAAAAGATCAGACAGCATTCGCACTCTGGCACTTGGGCCGATGCAGGAGAGGAGACTTCACTAAGCCGAGTACGCTCCAAACGCGTGACGCCTCCTCAGGCCAGTGCTCTGCGCTGGAGATGGAAGTCCAAAGGCTGTCTTCTCAGGCCCATGCTGCGGCATTTAGAGGGGTCCACCCACAATCATGGGTCACCTTGAAATCAAGAGCCAGCATCATGACCGTGCCCACAGTGTTCAGGCTCACCCGTCTCACTCGGCGCTGTCAGAACCCTGTGCGGGCCTCTGTGACTGACATGGGCTGTGGATGTGAGAAGCCTTGCGAAACGGGTAGCCTGCGTTGTCGCAGGTTCGGCGCCGGCCGCGCAAGAGCTTGAGATCTTCAGTGAGAAGGAAGAGGAGAAGGTTGCCTGGGCTGGGCTTGGTTTTAAGCTGAGCCAGCCCTCGCAAAAAGAACTGGGATCAGGAGGCGGTTGCTCCGAGCCCAACGAAGTTGATCAACTTCTCAGCGTTGTGGGGGCATGTTGAATCCATGAAGACGCTCGTATCAAAGTTAGATGCAGCTAAGCTGGGAACGGGCAGCTCATGCGGAGTAAGCTGTTGCCTGCAGTTCAGGCCTGATCTGCGCAGGCAGACAAGCAGTGGCCTGGGCCTGAAGCGTGTCTGGCAGGAAGGTGCACCTCGAACGAATCTGCTGTCCCATGCGCACCTTGGCCACTGTTGATGCCTCTTGACCTGTCGCTATAGCTCGCTTTGTGTGAGAATCAGCTCTGATGTGCTTAGATGTCGAATCGAGGAGCGGAGCCATTGGGGATCACGTGAACAACCGCTGTGTTGCCTGGATTCTTGAAATTGTGGAGTGGTGGCACAGCGTGCAGGAGCCGGAGCGGTCAGGATGTCTGTACCAAATTCAAGCATCACGACTTGTCAGAGATCTTTCCACCTTAGTGATACTCGCAAATGCCGTTTCCATCACGCTTCTCACCGACCCTTAGCTGCAACACTGGACGCCTCATTGCGCTGTCTTGATTTCGGCATTGGGTTTGCTTGGGCGGTGTAGTTTTTGATTTTTGGAGATAGCTTCAAAATTAAGAGGTGAGACGTCCTGCCAGTGGCTGTGCGGGACACTTAGGCTTAGAAGGTTTCTTCGCGCAGCTAAGGGAGAATGTAGCGGAAAATCAGTGAACACAGCAATCACAACAATCTTGTGCTCATCGACACCGATTTTGAGTTTCCGTGTCTCTCCTGGTTTAAGAGCAGCACGGTATGCCCTCAGCCCTGTCGCGTGATTACATCGTTGGTTTCCAACATTTACTTGGTGCTGTCAAAGATGTAGGACTTACGACGTGGCGACTTGGAAGTTGAGTCCTGCTTCAGACTGTGGACTTGGATGGACAATGGCCAGCGTGGGTTTGCTGTA
>CAJNJA010090230.1:0-12467 GCA_905231915.1 Symbiodinium necroappetens
ACTAATTGTCGCGAGCCTTGTTTCGGCACTAGTTGTCACATGACCTGTTTCAGCAGCTGACATTTTCTGAAATCATACCTTGAAACCATGACTTTAGTTGTTTCCACATTTTTTGTGTGTTTCAGAAATTGTGTTTCTTACTACTACTACTACTACTACTACTACTACTACTTCCACTACTACTACTCCTACTCCTACTCCTACTCCTATTACTACTCCTATTACCACTACTACGACTACTACTACTACTACTACTACCACCACTGCTTCTTCTTCTTCTACTACTTTTACTTCTAGTACTAGCACTGTGCTTCGCGTTTGGGATATATGTCGTGACCTCAAGTTGATAATCGTGTTGAGGCACTGCTCGCAGTTTATGGGTTCAGGGTTTGGTTTTCTCCTATCCGGGATAGTGGGTAATTCACATCGCTAACAAACAAGAAAGGGACGATAATGGCTGAGGGTTTGGGTAAGCCTTCGACACTAAGCCCCTCCACCCTAGGCGCAAACCTCTACACCCTCCGGCATCCGATGTCTTCGGGGGTTGAGGGCTTCTTGCTTCTTGGCTTAGGACAGAATGTAACACTCACACGGTATTGGCCGGTATCCCGGGGTCCAACCCCTTCAAGGAGTAGCCTGCTTCTGGATGAAATGGTCCACGTTGATATCAATCACCAGGAATGCAGCCCTTGCGGAGATGGGTTCGCCCTTTGAGCTTGACTTCTTGGCGGCAACTTGGATCAACTCGGGAGGTTTTTTTAAAGAATTTTCGGAAGCGGCTTCACAAGGGTTGCAGCGGGAGGCACTCCCTCATTGCCATACGCTTCCTTCAATAGGCAGTCTCTGTTCAGGGTTATAGTTGATCCTGAGTTCAGGCTTCTGGCTTGTTCTAAGCGAGGCTCCTTTTAACGTGGCTCTACGGGCACGTTTCCGGTTGCGGCAGCAGCGATACCCTGGCTAGACTTGATAGGATTCCAAATGATTCCAAGTTAAGTTTGGGTTTGCCGTCGTCAAAGTTCGAGATCAATGACCCTAAACCCCGGCTCCACCGAAGACGGCCTCGCAAAAAAAGCCAGCAGAGCCTGAATGACCGAAAAGGGGCCGTTCCACAGTTCCACCACCAGGACGGTGCAGGAAACTAACGGTCTTGCAGCACATTATGCCTTGTAATTGTGGGGTGATACTCCCGCTGTTTTTGAAGGTCCTGGAGGCTCAAGTCCTTTTGGAGACTGCGAGGATGGACTTACCCAATGAAGCTCCCGCTTTTTTCTCCATGACTGCAAGCAGGTCACTCCTTTTTCCTGGGCTTTTTTTTATTGGCTGTTACAAACTAGTTAGTGGTTATAAGCCCATACTTACAGGGTATATGCCTTTTGGCCGTAGTTTTTTCGATCCACACGTTGGAGTGTTCGTAAAGCCTTCATCCAGAACGGGTCCGGGTTTCCTCTTTTAGCTCCTGGAAAAAAAGCTTCAGTGGTTTTGAACCAAGGGCTTTGTGGACTGTACGTGGCTTGTTAGGAATACTGGCGAAGAGCGAACACAAGCATGGAAAGAACCTGATCCCTTCCGCAAGCCTTGATCCCAAAAGCCCTTATCCCTAATGCCAAACTAAGTCATTCGTACTTGGCAAACGCCAAGGAAGAACCCTGTAGAACCTTTTTGGATCCACTTTGCATCCCCGCTTCTCATCTTGGCCGAGGATCAGCTGAAGGCCGTTGTGCTGCCGGAGAAGTCCATGCCCGTCCCCCAGCTGTTGCGCAAAGAGCTGAACGAAGTGCTAGTCAATGGTATGCCCGAAAAGTGACTGTGACGCCCGAGACCACATCTTAGCACAGGTAAATCCTACACATTGCAGAAGACTGGCACCCCGAAAACCCTCCAAGCTGTCAGCGCGGAGCACTCAATTTCCGAATCCAAAGAGAATGATCCAACAAAAATTCAACCCTAAATTAAATCCTAGGCCAGGTTCCATGTTCAACTGTTAGGGGCTTTGGTTGCTACCATCAGGTTTTCTATCGGGTGGGGCATGCTATGGGGTTCAGTATGCTATTTTCTATGGGGTTATGCACGGTTCCATAGATTTGCTTCGAGTTTCCAAGGGCAGAGCTTCGTAGATGGACATGCCTTCCCATGGATTCTTCAGGTGGAATTTTCCTGTCGGTCCTTTGGCGGGTCGGAGGTTGAGGAATAGGTTGTCAGGTTTTGGGCCTTCGGGTGGCCTAGGGGGTGGGCATGTCTCGAAAATGACATGGTAGTTGCTAGCCTCAAAGGCCGTCAATGAAACCCTAAAGCCTAAACATCCTGAAGCCCCAGACCTTCTGAATTGAAAGACCGTCAATGAAACCCTACACCCTAAACCCTAAACATCCTTAAACCCTAGCCTAGACCCCTCTAAAGCCCGCCACCCAGAGATTCCAATTCCGTTAATTAGGGAATATGCCTTAAACTATAATAGGAACCCTAATAAGATTTAAGGTATATTCCTGAATTAGGGAATATTCGAGTCTCTCGGCAATGCAACACCACAAAGCCATCCTTGAGCTCCCGGCCGACGACCCAGACCTTCCAAAATCCTTTAAATGAAGGGAATATGCCTTTAAGGGCTCCTCACAGGGATCCATAAGGGAAGCAAAGAATATACCTCAAATCGTATTCGGCATCCTATTGTAGTTTCAGGCATATTCCTTGAGTTCAGGGATATTGGAAAGACTGGGGAGGTCCTAAACCCTAAACCCTAAACCCTTTTGGAGGTGCCTTAAGCGCAGCCTCTTGAGTACAGTAGATTTCTGGGGAGGTCTGCCAAGCAGGGGGCTCGGTCGGCCTCCGGCTGCACGCTGCTGGTCGCGGATCAAGGCAATTAGTGGAGGGGCTTAAGGGCTTGCGATTTTCGAGTTCCCTACAAGGGCTACACGGTTTCCTTATAGGGTTCAGGGCTTAGGGGTTTAGGTTTTAGGGTTCAATGCGACAGGTAGGAGTTTGGTGAGACGGAAGGTTTCGGGTTCTGTACGAGTCCGGTAGGGCAAGCGCCATGGTTTTGAGGGCATGACAAGGCCGTGACAAAGGCTTGTTCAGGGCTGCTCAGTGTTCATGCGAGTTTTGGTTTATTTGGGATGTCGGCGGGTTTCTTGGATGGCTTTGCATGGTTTTGTTAGGTTTTGCAAGGGTTCTTACAATGGTTTGCATGTCCAGCTGTGTGATAAGTATCGTCCTTCTTCTGGCTATGCATGTGATCTTTACATTATATATAGGTGGATCTCTGGATTAGGGTCACTGTTGGGTCCCATAGGGTACCATGATAGAGAGTCGAATTGTACAGGGTTCCATCGAAGGACTTTATTTTAGAAAGTTACACCTTTATATATATATATATCTATATATGTATGTATGCATGTATGTATGTATGTATGTATGTATGGATATATACACAGCCTCCAAGAACTATGTTCGTGGGGCCCGGAGATTGCCAAATCCTCCGTCTGAACAAAACAACTTGTAAGCTTAAAACATCGTGTTAATTCCTCCGCTGGCCAGGCCGCGTAAAATGCACTTCCTTGTACTCCGCGTCCTCCGCCAACAAAAGATATTATAAGATACGACGAAGCTTTCATCCTGGTGATGTATTCTAACATGTTCTACTATTTTAGAATATCTTATGTTATTAAGTTATACCATACGATAAAACATGTAGCTGCATGTTATCATATGATACTATTGCAGGGGGAAGAAGAAATTCAATGGCAAAGTCAACGGCTTTCTAGATTTCGAATCTGTGCCCATCAAAGCCGTACTGCTCAAGTCCACTGCTCAAACTGTGTACAGAATGGACGCAGTGGCCGAGCTCGCACCCAGCCGCAAATCCTTGAAAAATCAGGTTTTGGAAGCCAACAGAAACCTCAGAAACGAGGTGCCTGCTCGCGAATTTCTGTTTGTACGGGTGGGGGTGGATTAGGTGTTCTTTTGTGCATGAAATCCTTGCAGGTGCGCCTCCGGAGGCGCCTGGTAAAGCAGGTTCAAGGACTCCGCCAGGAAGACTTTTTGTGGCTGTTACGCCGCGCAGACGACCGTAACAATGAGCAAGACCGCAACAACGGTGAGAACGAGCGTAACAATGACCAAGACCGCGACAACGGTGGGAACCGCGAGAGCCGGGCTGAAGGTGAGTGAGTGGCTGCAGTCTTTTGCAGCGCAAAGCTTCTGTGTCCGGTAATGGCTGGCTTGTGCTGAACATGCATCATGCTGAGTCTGTGTTCAGGTCACGCCACTCGTGCGTGCAGCGAGCTTGTCAAGCCTTTGTCGAAGTAAGAAAATGAGATCACTTCGAGCGTACGTTGGCAAGCATGACGACAGGCAACAGCGGAGCAAACAAGATTCAATATTGTCAGTTTGGAAAAGCCCGGGAGCAGCAGCTGGAGGCAGCAACATGTGTTTGGTGGAGAACTTTTCTCTTTTTCTTCGTGCATCAAAGGCAACGTACGGCCTCCCTGATCTCTTTTTTCGGAAGCACTTCGGAAGCAATTTCTTGCAATCTCCACCAGCAGTTGCAATCTGAAACTTTCAGTTTAACGATTATTGCCAAGTGTTTTGATATGTGCAGGCACTAGCCCCATCTTGGGGATGACTGCCAGCTGCGCCGGTACAACCGCTAAGACGGCACAAATTGTGAAATTGTGTCCCTGGCAGGCGGATACCACAATGCTGTGCAGTGCGGCTTTGTGCCGGGCCTGGCAAAGCCTTGGAAGACCTCGATCCGGAGCCCTACACGTGTCCAGACAGTCATTCCCCCGCTCGCCGAAGCTATGCATCGAAATTTCAATCCTGATGCTTGGGCTGATGAAAATCTTAAGTTAACGCAATCTCAGTCCAGACTGTCGCGGGGCAAATCGGGCCCTCGCTTTAGCCCTGACCTGTGGATCG
Source organism: Symbiodinium necroappetens (assembly GCA_905231915.1). NCBI lineage: Eukaryota > Dinophyceae > Suessiales > Symbiodiniaceae > Symbiodinium > Symbiodinium necroappetens. The sequence continues at coordinate 4,915 of CAJNJA010090230.1, forward strand.
TGGATGTCAAGCTGAATCTCAAGCCCAAACACCGGCGCGCGATGGAAAAGTTGTGGCGGTCTTTGGGAGCAGCTGTGGCAGTCTCTGCGCCTAATCCCTAACCTCCACCTTAAAAGCGTTGTCGCTCCCCTGCCAAGTGCGGAGTGGACATTGGCAACTTCCTGGAGGTTTGTCAGCGGTCACGGGGAAGTCCGACTGTTTCAAACAATCATTACGATGAGTCTCAGGAGGTGATGTTTCGCACTTGTTTTTAATCGTGTCAACAGATTTGAGAATTAGTACGTGCAGTTGTGGCAGTCTCTGGGATGCGAGTTGAGCTTCAGCCCGTAATCCCTACCCTCCAGTTTTTGTGCATGCTGTTGGGAGAGAGGGAGGTGTAGCAAGATCGTGTTTCACCTTGGGGTACGTTCCCTTCTACGAAGTCTCACTCCTGATGCTGCTGAGGCTCGTCCGCGGCCAAGTTGCCGGGGCCAGAAAGCGGTCACACATGTAGTGTGGACACAAATTCCCCCAGCTTTATGTTGTAGTCTGTTATACTATAGTATACCACACTGCCACACTACATTAGATGCGGCTTGACTAAATTAGACTGGTCTAGATCCCACTACATGTTTTGATTAAAATCTGTCATGTCATATACGGTTATTCTTACATATCAAGCTTGTATATTTTAGTACACTGCTATAGAATATACTACTTATTTTATGTTCTATTGTGTTTTATTCTGCTCGACAATTGCAAAAAAAGGGCATATTGGAATCCATGACATTAGATCATATTACATTAGATTACATTAGATTACATTATATTACATTATATTACATTATATTACATTATATTACATTATATTACATTATATTACACTATATTACATTATATTACATTATATTACATTATATTACATTATATTACATTATACTACATTATACTACATCATATTACATTATATTACATTATATTGCATTATATTGCATTATATTACATTATATTTATATTTCATTATACTACATTATATTTCATTATGTTACATTGTATTATATCATGTTGTTTTATAGTATCTTATGTTATATTGGACTGTAATAGTTTTTAAGCAAGATTACATCAAAGAAGATTAGATCATATTGTATTGTTTATCAGATATTTTAGGCTGTATTCAATTGAGCTTCGATCAGGTTGTATTAGGTCATATTAGATTACCTTAGGTTACGTTTAAGTTATTATTAGGTTATATTAGATGATCAAAAATATGTATATTATCAAAATTTATGTAATACTTGCGCAGAACACCCTATGCCGTCAAATGTTGCTGTCGTTGTGGTGCTGGTGGCTGCGGTTGTGGCTGTGGTCGGTTTCGCTGCTGATGATGATGGTGATGGTGATGGTCATGGTGATGGCCATGTGATGGTGATTGTGGTGGTGATGATGGGGATGATGGTGGTGGTGGTGACTGCGAAGAAGCTCATGTTGATAACGATCATGGAACGGCTGATGAAACGAGTTGATGGTGTTGACTTTTGATGCCGTTGGTGCTGTTGTGATGCTTTTGGTGCTAACGGTGACATTGCTGTTGCTCTGCGTGCAGCAGCTTACTTCATGCACACCGTCTGGCGGAGTTTTCATGGTATCTAGATGCTTTTGCAAGCGTCCGTGCTCACTGTCTGCATTGAATCTAAAATGCTCAGATGCATAAAAATGTACTTTCCGGGGATTTTACTCTTTCGTTCACATTATATCGTTACCACTGATTCATACGCTCATGGTACAGTGCCACGCGTCATTGGCAGCTACTGTCAAAAGGTGTGTATACACAGGCACACACACATGTATGTGTGTATGTAGGTAGGTAGGAAAGTATGTATGTCTGTATGTTAAAATGTATGTATATATGTCTGCATGTCTGTGTGTCCACATACTCGTGCATGGACTATAAAGTTAGATGCGAACAGAACCAACGGCAAACAAACCATCAAACTGCAAATGCACTAACAAATCAATGCATAAGTAAACAATTGCAGTTGTAACTTTGAAAGCTCTTTTTCTCGCTCGATCTCCACATATATGTATCATTATGTATCTCTCTCCATATATATATGTGTATATGCACTTATGATATTATTTGTGTGGATATCTTTATGTGCCCAGCTGTAGAATTTAAATCTGTCTCGCACCCTCAGCCCCAAGCCCTAAACCCCAAAACCCTAAACCCTAAACCCCAGGCCCCAAACCCCAGTAAAGCTGCTTCGCAGCTTCCTTGCTTCCAGGATCGGAAGCCGTGCTTGGGGCAAAGCCCAAGTCCTGGGATCCCAAAGGCCGCTTGGCTTAGGATTTAGGGCTTAGGGTTTGGAGTTTCGGGTTTGGGGTTTAGGGTTTGGAGTTTCGGGTTTAGGGTTTGGGGTTTGAGGTTTCGGGTTTAGATTTTAGGGTTGAGGTTTAGGGTTCTTTTGAGAGGGTACTATAAGGGCTCCTTTACAGGGATCATACTGTATGGTTTAGGATTTGGGGTGTGGTTTAGGGTGTTTGGGGTTTTAGGGTTTGGGGTGTGGGTTAGGGTTTATGGTTCAGGGTTTTAGGGTTTGGGGTCTAACTTTTGGGGCTTCGGTATTAGGGTCTATAGAGTCTCGAGTTGAGGTTTTTGGGTTTAGGGCTTAGGTTTTAGGTTTTAGGCTGTAGGCTCGTCTGCTGGAAGGTTTGAAGGTTTGCCTGGGGAGATTGTTTGGGTCCATGGCTGTGTCGGTGTATTCGGTTCGTTCTTGCTGTTGGATACGTGTTTTCGTTGGTTTGTCTCACGCAGGGGACCGTTTTCCAAGAGTTACGCGCCTGGCACGGCGGTTTTCGCGGAATGACTGGTTAGTTAGTGGTACGATCCCCTTTTCGTCCGTACTTAGTTGATTGTACATGGTACCCCGAAAGCTTGTTGTAATTACGAAGACCCATATATTGTGCTTTAAACCACTTTTTCAAGGGTCATCACGAGATCAAGTAAGTAGGCGATATTCAGACTTATAGGTAGGTTACCCGCAGCTTTGGAATTAAAAGCCTTATACGCTACGTCCTCTCAGCCTCTAATCAGGGTTTAGGGTTTGTGTGCATCGTCGGGAGCGTTTGACAGCGCTCGAACCGTAGCGTTTTAAGTTTTTGGGTTTCAGGTTTCGGACGACCAAGAATTCACGATAAACCGTATCCAGGAACCGGGGCTAGTGGCCTTTCCGGTGCTTGTGGCAGGTAAGGCTGCAGTAAATCTTCTAAAGCAGACCCCGGTTCATAAACGCCTCTTGCCCTCCCATAACTCTGTTCTAACTCCGTACGCTCAACCCTAAAACCATCATCCCTAAACCCTTACTAAACCCTCAACCCTAAAACCATCATCCCTAAACCCTAAACCCTCAACCCTAAAACCATCATCCCTAAACACTAAACCCTAAACCCTGAACCCTAAACCCTCAACCCTAAAGCCATCATCCCTAAACCCTAGAACATCCCTCCGATGTTCTTTGGATTCGAGGAGTTTTGAAGGGAATCGACCTGAAAGCCGTAAGCCCATCGGACTTGTAGGTCGTTGTAGGGTACTTGCTCTCGGTTTTAGGGTCCAGGGTTTAGGGTCTTTAGGGTTTAGGGTTTAGGGTCCTACGGTCACTAGGGTTCAGGGTTTGGGGGTTAGGGTTTAGGGACTAGGGTCTACGGTTACTAGTGTTCAGGGTTTGGGGTTTAGGGTGTTGTTTCAGGCAGGGGTTAAACGGTGAAGCAGCCCTGCAACACCTTTCAGCGCTAAACCCCCAAACTCTACACCCTTACAGTTCCTCTTCTGGAACCCCTGTCGTAGGCTTTCGATTCAAGGAACCCTTTCAGGGAACCCTGAAAGGAAGTCTAAACTTACCCAAAGTCCCTAAACCCTAAACCCCTAAACCCCTAAACCCTAAACCCGAAGTCCCTAAACCCTAAACCCTAAACCCTAAACCCCTAAAGCCTAAAGAGTCTAGACTTGAGGCTGTTCCTTCGCCGACCTCGGAAGACGAATCAACGAGGGATCGCGTCTCTACCTGACCACACGATCAGGCCCTGCGTGGGTTGAATCAGTTCAGGGTCTATAGGGATTACGGTTTAGGGTTTAGGGTTTAGGGCTTTAGGGTTTAGGGTTTGAATCACTTTAGGGTCTATAGGGATTTAGGGCTTCAGGGTTTAGGGTTTAGGGTTTAGGGCTTTAGGGTTTAGGGTTTGAATCAGTTTAGGGTCTATAGGGATTTAGGGGGTTCAGGGTTTGGGGTCTTATAGCCAGTTGCAGAGAGTTGTGTGGTCTTTTATAAGGGCGTCTGAAGCGCTTCTACTAAGAGGGCTCGGCTAGAAGGGCCTCCAGCTTCGACGGTCCAACATATTCAACAATTGCAGAGGGTATTTGGGTTCAGGAGAGCAGTTTTGTACACTCTAAATTCTGAACATTCCAAGCCCTAAACCCTAAACAGACCCTAAGCCCTAAACCCTAATGTGCAGCTGAGTATCTCGCGGAGTATCTGACTACGAGACACTGGCGCTTGGACCCTTAGCGGCCGGGGCTTTCTGAGAAGCTTCGCGGGGCAAGCTCTGAAAGAACTAGGGGGCCTTCTTTTAATTAGAATGGGCTTTCATGGGTTCCTTAAAGGGTTCTATGAGGGCTACTATAAGGGTTTAGGTAATTCTATGACTAATCATTCCGGCCCCTACATCAGGGGTTAAGATTTGGGGTCTAGGGTTGAATAGCTTGTGCTACTATCCATTCGAGGCTATGTGCTTATACTGCAACATGCCCAAAACCTTGTTGGCATTGTCAAGGCTCCTATACCCCTATCTTCCCTGAAACCCTAGAGCCTAAACCCCTAAACCCTAAACCCTAAACCCTAAACCCTTAACCCCTAAACCCTAAACCCCTAAACCCCTAAACCCTATAGCAAAGTTTATGAGGGTGTTTCCATGGTTTAGCGATTAGGGTTTAGGGTTTAGGGTTTGGGGGTTTTGAGGGTTTAGGGTTTAGGGTTTAGGGTTTAGGGTTTGGGGCTTGGGGGGATTGAGGAGCTGGGGTCCCTAGACTGTCTTTTCCAGGGGTTTGTTTTCGCATCGATGAGGGGCTCAAGCCCCTCAGTGCCTGCTATGCTGCGCGGGATATCCGGCGATCTTGGGCATTACAACTTCGGATTCAGGCTTCAGGCTTTCGGGCCCCTCTGGAGCTGCAGAACGCAAGAGCAAGCCCCATGAAAGCCATACTCTAAACTCGCCAGAACCTTTAGGATCTAGGATTGGGATATAACTCCCCTTAAACCCTAAACCTTAAACCCTAAACCCTAAACCCTAAACCCTAAAACCCTAAGCCGGCTGACAAAGCAAGCGAGGCAAGGGCGCCGTGCAGAGGAAGGGGCCGGCGCTGCAGTTTGAGTCAGCGCCGGACGATGCGGGGCAGGATGTGGTGGTGCCTGGCCTTTTAGGGTGTAGGGTTTAGGGTTTAGGGTTTAGAGTTTAGGGTTTAGGGTTTAGGGTTGAGCCCATTAGGCCTTTACTAGGTCCCTGAGTGGTACCCTTTTGCCCTTTTCATTCTAGGGCCCCCTTTACTAAAAACCGAATAGTAGGAAAAAGGGCACCCTTATTCTAAAGAGACTACTTATCAACCAAGCTTAAGCCCCAATCCATCCCCTAAACCTTGAGCCCATTAATTATCAAACCCTAAACATCCCCAAAGTCCTATAACCAGCCCCTAAAGTCCTAAGCCCTGAATGCTAAAACCCAAAACCCAAGTGAGGTGCGAGCCTTGGTGCCCCGCAGCTGAGCTGCATGTTCGTTGTTTGTTTTAATGAGGTGGTGGTTTGAAAACAGCATAGTATGATAATGAATTCGGTCCATAAATCCTAAACCCTAAACCCTATTTAGATTATTTAGGGCCTTAATAGCAATTGTTGGGTGTCGTCTGGTCCGGAGGGTTTTCGAGACTCGACTCGCGGGTTTCAGGGTTTAGGGTTTAGGTTTCAGGGTTTAGGGATTAGGGGTTCAGGGTTTTGGGGGGAAAGAAATACATCGTACCAACATCTACGAAGGATTTTTTCTAGGATTTTGGAGTACAGGGCGTAGGGGGTCTCGGAGGGCTCTCGGTTGGGTTGTAGAGCCCAGAGAACCCAACCCCCCTTAATTAAGGAGTATACTTAAAATCATAATATCAGGCCCCTATAATTTAAGGTATATGCCTTAATTAAGGTGTATTGGGTTTCCGGGTGGAGCAGCCTTGGGGCCCTTGGTCGCGAAGCGGAACGTCTTTGCAGGTTTCTGTTTTCTGTTACCGTCTTTAGTATTTAGGCCTTGGGTAGACGCCACCCAAAACCCTAAACCCTAAACCCTAAACCCTATAAGCCCTAAACCTTAAACCTTAATCGATGCCCCGATACTTCGGCGGTGTACGGGCCTTTGGGTTACAGGGCCTCGGGTTTCACTGCTTTTGAGCGGCTCAAGCTGGAACCCTAAGCCCTGCAAAACCCAAAACCCGACAGGAAGCTCCGAATCCTTCAATCCCGGGTTTAGGGTTTAGGGTTTTGGGGTTTTGGGTTTTGGGGCTTAGGGGTTTAGGGGTTTAGGGGTTTAGGGTTTAGGGTTTTAGGGTTTTGGGTTTTGTGGTTTAGGGTTAAGGGTTCCCGAGCGCTTAAAACCCCAAGCCCCTTAAAACCCAAAATACTGTTGCCCTGAAGCCACGAAGCCCATATTGCCTCAAAGCCCCTTAACGGCCTAATTTAGGAACAACAACCATTACCAATAGTATTTTTTTTAGGTTCCTTAATATGGCTGACGATGATATACACCAACGCTCTATTCTAATTACTGCCTAAACCCTAAACCCTAAACCCTAAATCCTAAATCCTAAACCCTAAACCCTAAACCGCGACCCCTGTTTTACGGCCCCAGATCTGAGGTGTGCCCTTCCCGCAGTTGCTCCCCCAGGGAGTTGGCTGCCAGGTGGCCTCTTGGCTGAGATTTTGAAAGGTTCCTCGAAGCTGCAGCTTTAAAACTGTGGTCTGAACAGCTAGGCGTAGGTTTTCCATTGTAGACGCCATACTTGTCGTAAAATATACCTCCAAACCCCAGCTCACTTATGACGGCCCCTATGATTCGGCTCATTCTGAACAAAGGTTCAGGGGCTTTTCAGATTTGAGGTTAAGGGCTCTTTTGGGCTTTGGCAGTTTTCAAGAATCTGCAGGGTCTGTGGAGCTTGAGGTTGTTTGAAGGTCTTTATTGGTTTTGGAGGCTGTGGGCTGGGTGTACAGATTGTGGTCGTCAGAGGCGAGAGGTTCGTCTGAAGTGAACATGATTGGGTACACGATAGAGTTGGGGCTTTAGGGTGAGGTGTCGGGGGCATGCCTAAGCCCTAAACCCGAAACCCTAATCACCCTAAACACCCTAAACCCTAAACCCTAAACCCAAAATGTAGAGCAATGTTAGTTCTTTTGTGGGCGCATCGATGTGTTTCTTGTTGGATGGCTTGGTTCCTGCCATCCTGAACCCTATGTCGCAAGCCCTTAGGGTTTAGGGTTTACGGGTTTGGGTTTAGG
>CAJNJA010090241.1:0-19875 GCA_905231915.1 Symbiodinium necroappetens
CATATTCATTAAAAAATTGAGAATTAAGATTGTTCCTGAATATATATCTTAATTCTTTGATGATTTCAATATTTTATGATAGGAACGTATAATGAAAAAGATTAGATGAAATGAATATTATTATTATCTAAATTTATTGATCATTCATATTCTATTGATTTATGAAGATATCGAGATATAATAAGATTTGGATAAGATGGAGCCTAGATTTTATTCTATATCTTTATTATTTCGTGAATGAGAGAAGAAGGACATTATCGAATGATGATAGGAGATATGAAATATTTTAATAGCAAAAATTTCATAGATAGAAATGAAAAAATGAGGATAATATTGAATCTCCTAAAGGTTCTACGAGATTAGATAGAGATAATGGATCTTGAAGATTCGTCTATATGCTCGTGATATTACCAGAGTTGAAGTACTAATTTCGCAATTTTTCTATAATCTATATCTATATCAACTATCTCAGAATGTCAATAATTCGTCTTTATTTTTACATAAGAATTATATGAAAAATCTTCGGTTGAAATTAAAATTCGAAATAATCAATATTGATTCAATTATTCAAATATGATCTCTAGTAAATATAAATTCCGTCAATTCTTCAATATCTAGATTCAATAGATCATAGAAAGAAGAAATCTCTATATAGATTTTATTGATTTAATATTTCGTTCCGATAAGAGATCCAAGATATCTTTTATTTCTTTATTTTTGATATTTTATCTCGATCTACCATTATCAAGATCAGAGAAAAGAATTTGAGAAAATAGATTCCGATAATTATATCTATTCTGAAAGCATGAAAAATAGTTTGATCTAATATTCGTTAGAGAGCTGCTGAATATAATCAAATGAATATTCAAAATATGCTCAGAATTTCTACAAAAGATATCTTTCTTTCTTTTGGAATCTTATTGATATATATAGAGAAAATTAAATTTGAGAATTAGTAGTGCATTGCCGATATCTTTTCTAATGATATATGCACAGATCATATTTGATATTTATTGAGATTGCAATTTTATCTCAAAATATGAAGAAATCTATAGATATATAGGACTCAAGAGAAATAGAAATCAATATTCGACTTGCTTTAATCTTATATATTCCGATAAGAATATCTTTCGTCTTTTAATGAGAAGAGATCTTTCAGATAAAGAAGAAATAAATCTTCTGAAGATAATTCATGAGTTTGATATATGAATGATTCAGATAGAGAATAAAGATTATAGATATATATAGAAATATTCAATAGAGATTTGATTCAATGAATAATTTAAAGAAAGATTGCTAGATATCTCGATATGCAAGAAATCCAAGAAATTCATAGGATATATATTGGAATCAAATATTGAATATAAGAATGTCCCAATGAATTCAAGATAATCGATATTAATCTTGTCAATTTCTAAAGATATATCCCGATATTCTGTCGCTCAAGAAATCTCCATTCAAATATATTGCAATCAATCTGAAAAAGATTTTTATTATAAGAATCTTCATATCATAGAGCTATTCTATTCTTCGATCTAGATGATTATTAGATTTATTCCTTCTGACGATTCTTGAATTCCATCATATTATGAATTAGATAAGTCAGTATTATAGATTATCTATTTATTAATGAAAAATGAATATTTCCGAATCGTAAAATCATGATATATCATTTTCAAAAAGATATATTCTTTCTTTATAGAATTCTTCATATGAATATTTTGAAGATATAAGAATCTTGGATTTAGTCTATATATTTTAGATATATTAGTAATGATCTTCAAATTCATCTTTGAAAGATTAGAAAATGATTAGATATTTCTTTCTTTCCAATATTATCTAATTCATTTTGAATAATCTTTATAATATTGGTATATCATCATTATTTATCTATAATATCTTCATCTCTAATAATGGAATTATAATTTATCCATATATATATATCTCTCTCTCTCTCATCTTTGATGATGAAATCTAATACGAGATCATGAATAGATTTCTAATAAATAAAGAAATTCGATTGATATTCATATTTATCATGTTAATATGAATATATTTTAAAATGAAGGTCGGATATCTTCCTTTTCTTCATATAGAAATATGAATATCAATTCTTGAAGTAATAGGTCCTAATCCATGAACGATATATATTATCGATTCTCGGATCTATATTTTCTTCTTAGATCTCTCTCATAGAATCTTCTCCAAGATCGATGCAAGATAAATTAAATTCTTGAAATTAGGTGCACATCTTCTTTCCAACGATTTTGAAATCATCGAATAATATGTAGATATCTTCTCAAATTCTCAAGATCCTCAAAGAAATGAAGCTAGATCTCCCAGAAGAGATTTATAATTTCCCCAAATAGATTCAATGTCGAATCGTACCGGCAGAAGGAGAGAAAATCGGAAGAAGATCGACCGAAGTATTTCTCCTTTAGATATCTTATTAATTTTTTTTATTTATTACTCTAATATTCATATAAAACAACACAATATTAGTCCAAGCATCTAACCTAATTAATTCTTTATTAATCTTATATAGAAGAATCTCATCCAAAAAAAATATTTGACGTTTAATCTATAATATTCTAGTTCTGTATAATATTATATTATCGATTTAAATTTATAGATCACCTATATAATGTAATTCGTTCCAGAAATATATATAAATCTAAGATTCATCTTATCAATTTATGAATCTATTCTTAAATCTTATAATCCAAATTTATTTATAATAAATATAAAAAAAGATTATTCGATAATCAGAAATAATAATTTTGATATATTTTATTCTCCAAAATAATCCAATCTCTTGAAAAAGATTTCAAATCAAATAGACAAGTATATTATTTCATATTATATATTTAAAAAAAAATATATATATATATATGTGCCCGATACCTTTAGGGTCTATATAACCACGGTTTTCTATCTTTAGCACATAATAGAAAATTAAATATATCGAAATACATCTCGCATCTCAAAGCCATAACCCGAAAAGTTTCAGACCGACCGCGATATATTTTTTAAAAAAATAAGAGAAAATTATTCATATTCAAGGAGAATAATATTTGGAAAAAACAAGCGTGGATGATAGAGATGACAAAACAGATGATCGAGATGACAAAGATGAAAAAGATTACAAAGATTAGAAAAAAAAGATGATAAAGACGATATAAAGGATGACAGAGATCTATATGATTTAGGATTTTATAGTTTAGGGCTCTAGGGTTTAAGGCTCTATGATTTAGGACTCTAGAATTTAGGGCTGTAGGGTTTAGGACTCTAAGGTTTAAGGCTCCAGGGTTTAGGCCTCAATACATATTCATATCTATCACAATAATAGACCCACGTCGTTTATTGGGGGAAGAATATAAGATATTTTCGTATCTATCATGATCTTGAATATACTCTGATATCTCTCCAACAAGCGAAATCGGTCTATCATTGTGATAGATATGAACGTACCTTGTTAATCTCCCAATAGGCGCAGTCGGTCTATCATTATGATAGATATGAGCATACTTTGATAACCTCCCAACAAGCGACGTCGGTCTAGCGTTAACAACAGGGGCCTAAACTCTAGAGCCCTAGAAAAACCCGCCAATAAGCGATTTCGGTCTATTATTATGATAGATACGAGTATATGTCGATAACCTCCCCCCCCCTTCCCGTACGCGAAGTCGACCTAGCATTGTTAGATACGAATATACCTTGATAGCCCCCAGTAAGCGACGTTCATTATGATAGATACGAATATGCTTGAATAAATTTCCAATAAGAGAAGTTGTTGTAACATATACTAAAATACCTTACAAATTTCCCAATAAGCGAAATCGGTACGTGATTGTGATAGACACGAATATACTTGTAACAACCTCCAATAAGCGAAGTCGGTCTATCATCGTGATAGATATAGATATAAGTTGATAATCTCCCAATAAGCAACGTCGGTCTCCATCACAAATGACATCGCTTATTAGAGGTTTTCTCTAGGGCTCTAGGGTTTAGGACGTTATTATTCATGATAGACCGACGTCATTTATTGGGGCGGTTGTCAATGTAAATTCGTATATATCATAATGATAGACCGATCTCGCTAATTGGAACATATCAAGGTATGTTCGTATCTATCATAATGATAGACCGGATTAGCTTATTGTGGGGCTTGTCAAAGTATATTTGTATCTATCACAATGACGGACCGATATCGCTTATTAGGAAAATATCTAGGGCTATAGAATTTAGACCTCTATTATTCATGATAGTCCGATGTCGCTTATTGGGGAGATTATCAAAATATATTCGTATCTATCATAATGATGGACCGATATCGCTTATTGGGAGGTTATCTAGGACTCTAGAATTTAGGCCGCTATTATTCATGATAGACCGACTTCACTTATTGGAGGGATATGAAAGTATATTCGTATCTATCACAATAATGGACCGACATCGCTTATTGGGGGGGGTATCTAGGTCTATAGAGTCTAGGTCGCAATTATTCATAATAGACCGACCTCACTTATTGAGGGGTCTATCAATAGTAAGAATGATAAATCCAAATACGTAGGATTCTAAAGATAATGAACAAGATGATAAATATAATAAAATATGATAAATACGATAAAATTGATAATACATATGATAAAAATAATGATAAAGGTACTAGAAAAATGATAAAGATGATAAAAATATGACGAAGATGATAACAATTACGGGATGGGTTGGGTGGTATATGGTGGGGTGGGTGGGGTGGTGGGCAGCTTTTGGTGGGCTGGGGTGGAGGGAGTGGAGGGAAGGGCCCCAAACCCCCAATACCCCCCCCCCTTCCCCTTTTAATTCCATCGATTTCAATTATTTAAATAATTGAAATAATTGAAATAATTAATATGGGTCCGATTTCAATTATTTCGATTCTCGGGGTGGCCCAAATAATTGAAATAATTAAAATGAGGCCGATTTCAATTATTTCAATTCATAAAATGGACCAAATAATTTAAAGAATTGAAAGAATTAAAATCGGCCGGGTTTCAAATTCAAGTCGGTGGGATTCGTAGCTCAGCCAAACAATCCATCAATTTCAATTATTTCAATTCTCAAAGTGGCCTTAAATTCGATAGACCGAACCCATCGAATTTCGGAATTTAAATTTTTCAATTAATTCACAAAGTGGCCCAAATAATTTAAATAATTCAAATCGGTAAGATTCGTGGCTCAGCCAGAAAACCTACCGATTTCAATTATTTCAATTCTCAAAGTGACCTTCTAAATTGAAATAATTGAAATAATTTCAAATATTTCAATTATTTCAATTATTTATATTATTATTAGTCATATAAGAAAAAAAATAGGGCGTTAAATAAACCCTAAAGGCGCCTCGCTCATATATATATATATATATTATTTCTACAACTTTTCTTTAGAACGAAATCTAGCTTTCAAAATCTGCGCTACCGACCCTTCTCTGAAATTTTCAGATCGATCGGACAGATATTGCCAGTACTTCAATTTCCTAACATATAAACGTATTTGGACATTGCCAATCTTTTCATCTGCAGCACGATTGCAAATCGTTGGTAATAGTCGTCCGCAAGCCTTCGGCTGTCGCGGTCGGACATCGAGATGCAAGAGGTCAAACACTCTCAGTCAACAAAAGTGACGACTCACAAGCTTTTCCACACGCTTCGGTACCCTCTCACCGTCTCCAACAAAGCTGTGGCCGTGTGCACGGTCCAGCTGGAAAAGATCGTCATCAGAAACTACAGTGATTAAAAGGGTCATCCACATCTCCGGCTGCTGTCGTTGCTGACTGCCAAGACCGCACACGTCAAATTCATGACGAAAGCTCATCTAAGTCGAGCACGTTGTCCCAATTAGGAAAGCTAAAGCAGCCAGTGCACAAGGAAATCCTATGTTGCAACTATCCCACAGCCTGGAGGTGCGAGTGGCCGTTCAAACGATCATGGGTGAATGGACAGTGGAAGTACTAAGATAGCTAAGCGTGCGAAGAAAATTGTCCAGTGAAGCCCAGGATTCAGCATCGACCGGCTCCACCATTAACATTGCGAGTGATTCGCCTGCGAACGATAAGCAGAATTCTGGACGTTCTCGAATCTGGGAATGAGCGGCCTGCAACGAAACCTGTGGCTGCCGATGCAGTCACATCTGGGAGCATAGGCAGGATCGCTTTGTCACCGGAACCTGCCAACGTCACGCAATGACATGACTTGATCTGCAGGCGTTCCCCTACACGTAAGACACAGCGATGCCTCGCTCAACTCCTGGACCAGCTGTGCAGCAGTGGGCCGGAGCCTTTCCTCCACCTTAAAATCTCGCGCGCTCTACAAAAATGAGCCGCAACAACACTTTGTGAATCGAACGAGGCCCTTGCATCCCAAGCGGAGGCCATGATGGGTCGCAGCTGGATGTGGCAGTCAGCAACAACCGGCCTCCAAAAATGAAATCTGAAGGCTACATGAAACAGATGCTTCAGGTGGCACGAAACACGACTGGTTTGTGAACTGGTGCACATCTCCCAGTAAATCCGAGCTGTGGGTTGTGCTCAGCTCTTCTTAAACCTCCACTGAAGCATATCATGCGTGCGCTGTGCACTACTGTAGAAGTTGACAACACAAGCCTGGGCTCATGCCCTCGCAGGTATTCTTTCAGCACCTCGATTCTCTTCAGTGTCAGCCGAGCATGTCCAATGCCAGCCGAAGGCGGCAAAAAATTGGGCACAATCATGGAATCTACTCCTCTGAGAAACGGGCACTGACCTACCAAACTTTCTGTGCGAGCGAGGGGCAAGTTCAGGATCTCTTCCCAGCTGGTAGAAAGGAGCTCGCCCAGAACTCATAAAATACCTGCATCCAGCATCACTGGTTCAGGCTGGCTCTCTTTAGCTTACATCGGCTGAGCTCCCGGCATGATCAAAGCGAATGCATAGATGTCGACTTTTTCCTTATGCAAGATTCCACATGCTTGTAAACCTGACTTCAACCATTTCTCCAAGGAGCATTGTACTGCTCATGCCTGCACAAGACAGTTTTAATGGGTGTTCGTGCAACAGCGCCGCCAAGGCCAGGCACAATGGGTGTCGATGCAGCATCTGCACAGCTGGGGTCTTGTGATGCGGCGCTAGCATGCTAGTGGCCAGCCCGCACCTGCTCCCCTCCGTCAGAAGCAGAACAAGGAGAGGACAAGTATGGCAAGGAATGGGGAAGCCACCACGAGAAGAGGCATTCAAGGGCTGACATCGTGATCATCACAAACTGCGAATGAACAGAAGAAAGTGCTACGTATGTAAACACGACCCAGTCACAACTCTAACCATGTAACAAACGGATCGTACCCGTCTCCGCCTGACCACCTCTGGGGCCATGTAGAGCCAGCTGCCAACACCACCAGTCATGGTGTAACTGGCGGCGCTGTTGTTGGTTGCCGCCCTAGGCGGAAGCTGTCCAAGGCTCGAGAAGTACGAGCAGAAACTACACACTGGATCGATGGGATGCAACCAGCGGCATGACTTTGGAGATGCCCATGTCAGCCACTTTGACCTCCAAGTGCTTGTTCCTCAAAAACATTTGGCTCCACAATGTATACTGCGCACTGCCGCACTGCACCGCGCTTTATGTACAGAAACGCATAGAAAGGCCAAACTCTGCGCGTTTTCGGTCCAACTTGTATCCAAGGAGCAATAGCAGGTTAAGGGGCTTCAGGTCCCTGTGAATCAGCGGCTCGTCGCCTCTGGCGGAAGGTGAGATGTTGCTGATGAACCGAAAGGATGCAAAAGCGGTGATAAATGCAAAAGCGGGTGGCGATGGTGAAGAAATGCCAGCGCTCTTGCCACAGCCTCGGCTCGATCCGAACACTGCGCAGGCCTCCTAAGACGCACACCTATCAATACGAATAACTTAGCAGACCCCATCGAAGTAACTGAAATCACCTCAAATATGCTAGAGCCGAAGAGGTCGCTTTCTAGTCTCGTTTGATCGGCCCAAGCCGCAGAGCACCACTCCACGATCCGCCACAAAGGTGGACACCAGACATCTGTCATCTTTTCTCGACGCTTTGCCTGAAGCATCGTGACCAGCAGCAAGCAAGTAAAGTGGTGGCGACAGTGCATCCGGAGCTTTTTCTTACATTGAATTAACACTCCAGAGAGCACCAAACTCGCGGCAATCTCTGTGACCCCCCTTATCAAGGCAAACCCAATGGAGGTTTTGTTTGGTCAGCATCTTCTCATCCTCTTGGCTCTCTGCGAGCATTTCGTTGATTTTGGTCTCTCATTGTTACTGGGTCGTTGGCAACGCTTCCCTGCCTCTGGTTCGGTGTGAGCGTTTTCCTAGTCTTGCAAATTTGTAGACTTTTGCTCGCCGTGCGAGGATGTCTAAGCTCAGGGGGATGAAGATCTCGTTGCACTTGCTTCAGTGAACACACATCCTTTCTCTTGGCTCGATGGGCATTGCTTCAAAGTCATTACGAGCATCAGCATTTTCTGCGATTGGAACGAGGGAGATTGCCCTCCTCTTGGTGTAGTGTGCGTGTATGTGAGTGATTACTCGGACAAGGCTCCTGCTGCAGTCTGAGAATTTCTTTCGGCTGCCGTAGGTGTACGGGCTTGGGCCGCAGAGCCCGGAACCGTGAATGGAAGCCTAAAGCCTTCGACAAACGCAGTGGGTCTGTAGGTCTGAGGTTTCGGGCCTTGGATGGCCAGGCTAAGGCTTAATGCCCTGAATGAATCTTGGTGTAATCAAGCAGGCACCACCAAGACTGCATAAAACCAACGGTGCTGGTGCTTCACCTGTGATCCGGCATAGCGAAGAAGGTACAGGCCTACCTGCACCCCAGAGCATGTACGCAAACAGGTCATGCCACAGTCCATGCACACACGCAGTCTCCACACAAACGCTGAATATCCCGCCAAAGCTTGCGGAGGTCCTACTGCCATTACCGCTGTGATACTAGAAAGCCCCGCCACAGCGGAGATGCAAACCATGGCCTGGAGTTGCAACGTGACCAAAATTCGGGCATTTGGCGTCCAGACTCGGGCTGGATGTCCCTGCTTTCCCAGCTCTAGACTGGACTCGGTTTCTGAGTCTCGGCTGAAAGCGTTTACTGCCGGAGGCACGAACATATCCTTGCTGCTCGATGTTAGCATGTCCTGTATCCAGGCTTGTCCTTGCATTCTGGCAACATGAGCAGTTCTTTGCTCTGAGGAGCATCCTCCAACGATCCTCACTGTTTCCTTAAGGTCTGGACGAACGGCCTTGATTTGGCGTGGGCATTGTGAAATTCCCAGACGGTGTGGCAACATTGTCTGGATCTTGCGTTCAGAAGGATCAGATTAGTCTATGTGGGCACGGCGGTTACACAGTCTGCAGCTTGGTGCACATAGTCGACTGAAATCGCGCCGGAGGCTGATTTGGCGGTGCTGCCCAACTTGACTTGGGAGCCTCCACCATTTTGACAATTCTATGATGAGAGCCCTCCCTTGGGATTGCTTTGGAGCAAGCTCCCTTACTGCAAAACAAGCAGGGAGGCAGCTTGCGAAAAGCTTTAAAGAAATGCACATGCCGCGATGGAACTAAATTATCGAATCTCAACGGCGCTCGTCAGACATGGCACATGCGTGCCGCTCATCTTACGTGTTGGTGAGATGCTGCGGCGCGCATGCGATGATTCTGGCACACTGCTGTGCAACTCAAACGTTGAGGTCTCAGATTTGCTGGCCGTGCTGAACGACACGCCAGGCTGACAAAGCACCGGCTGGTTCCACAGCAATAGCTGGCTAGGTGCCACATCTGCCCAAGATCTCTTGAGAATACACTGTGCTTCAAGTGATGGTGCATAAACGCTCGATGTCGTGCGAATGACTGCTGCGAGCGCTTTGGGCACCTTACTCTGCTTCTCTCTTGTATGGCCCGGGAAATTAAGATGTGCTGCGAGTTTGCATGCGCCACTAACTTCAAGGCGATCGGAAACATGGACACGAAGGACAAAAACAAGATGGACGGAGTTACCAGTTGATAATACTCTAGTACCATCTAAGCAACACTACTTTCATGACATAACACACATAACAACATATCAAAGAAGCCGCTTTAAGCGGTACAGATCGTTCGCAGGCTGTCACCGATGTTTATTCAAGCGCAATGCTTGACGTTGAAATATTTAGCGAAGCACAGTGATGGGTGGCAGGTTGAGTGCAGCAAGGACACCATGTAGTAGCGCTCGAGGTCACCCCCGGGCATGTATTCGGTGATGCACATAATCGGTGCGTCCTGAACATCTCGAAAGTGAACACTTCCTAATATCTTCTAGCAGCAGCAAACAGAGACTACTTCTTGCAACATCACCCGACTGCGGCGGCTTTGCGCGGGCTCCTGATCCAGGCATGCTCCAAGAAACCTCATCAGGATGTTGAGGGCTGAAGGAACATTTACAAAGCTGAAAGTGCTTCCACGGTGCATGACCATATCAGGATGTCGTTCTTTCGACCTGAAGGACGAGGAGTTTCGGGGCCAGGCTTCATCTCGCAAAGCTCTCATCCTGCTCAGCGTTTTCAGCTTTTGCCCGTCTGTCCCTGAGACGCCCACATCATGTCAATTTCGTGCAGCAGCTCTTCGATCATGGCCTCATCTAAATGGGCTCTGCAATTGATTGTTTGTCCTGTTGTGCTTCTTCTGCTGATGCGCCGATAAGCTTTTCAGCCATTGTAGCTTGGTTGTGGGAAGTGCTATTGGAGCCATGCGCTGGCTCAGCTGAACCGGCAGATTCAACAGCATCACCAATGCTGCATCTCAAACGTAAGTCGACGGCATGATGATCTTCAGCAGCTAGTCCGGTCGACTGCGTCGCAGCCTGTCCAAGGCACGCGAGTGCTTGATTAATACCTCATTCACCTAGCCGTTAGTCACCATCAGTCACAGCATGTGCATCGTTTCGAGCCTGATCGAGCGCAGCCTTCTTCAGCCTTCGACGTTCCCCAGCGGAGTGTACCGTGCTAGACATCACGCGGATTGCCTTCATGCTTCTGTTGTTGTGTGATTCCTACAACAGTCAACGAACCCCAACCCAGCACACAACAAGATGCATGGACCGCCCATGCAATCTGACACTTCAAATTTACTTGCTCGGCCCTTTGGTTGGGACGAACACATCCATCTGGCAGCCGAGGCTCGAAAACGCGGAGGACACCCCTTTCGAAGTGATCCTCACGGCAGAGATATCATGCCGGCATGCCGACCGAAACTTGCAAACCCAACTTCTTCATCCAGCTATCAGCAATTTCGAAGCCTTCGACAACAAAGGCTTGGCATTTGCTGTGCGCCCGAGTGACACACGATCGGCATGTTGGATGGTTCTCTCGCCGGATTCCCGAAACGTGGTCCGCGGCCCCTCGCTGCGCTCCAGCACTCGAGTCGCGGATCACGCACGAGGAAACAGCGTGCATTGCACTGGTGACTGATTGTACAGCGAAACCGAGGAACGTGGAACAACAAAAAACGTTGTAAAAAAACATTCTGGTTGCTCAGCAGAAGGTTTGAGCATGCACGGAGATTACCAGCGGTGCATAGCAAGTGTGAAGCAGCAAGAAGCAGAGACTGGTCACACATTGATATCTGGCCGCATGTATGTTTTAGGGCATACACGGCAAGTGCTGTAAATTACATGACTTCGTGCGTGTGGCTGGGGAAAGGGAGAGATTCGTGCTTCAGGAAATCCAGGGACTCAGACTTAGGGCACTCATTTTAGCACACGTTCCAAGTGATCCGCGACATCCGCTTTGGGATCCAACTGCAAGCGCCAGACCCACCTGTACTTGTATTCAATGAGACGCACGTTGTACAAAGAGAAAAAATCGCTGTAAATAGAAGGGTTTTGGGCTTGCTTGCAAAATGGCATGAACACTTGCGACACGGCCTCGTGTTGCTGAAAATCAAACATACTCCTGCAACATGTTGTATTATCCGGCAAATAGCAGGGTTTTGGGCAGGTTCGCAAACGTCAAGAACACTTGTGGCTGTGCCTCGTGTTGCTGAACATCAAACATCCTCCTGCACTTGTGTAAACAGGCAAAAACGCCGTAAATAGCAGGGTTTGGGGTTTGTTTGTGTAACATGGTCGTAACCAACCAACCCCCCACCCCGCTTTGCCCTGAAAGAGCAATCACCGAAAGATAGCAGAATCCTAGGAACAGCACATGCCCAGATGTGCGCATGTGGCCTCAAGTAACACTGATCAGAGCAGCTGGCGATGTAGGACAAGTCAGAAGGTGTAGAACTGGGCTGTAGACAATCATGACATCGCAAAGTCCAGCTTCACCGTCAGTTGCGAGCATAAGCAGCCACAGCAGCTGCGTACAAGCCGCTTAATTGTTATCATGATTCCTGGTACGTCGTGTTGACGACACGACTCTTGTCACTGTCTTAGCCTCCCGAGCATAACTTCCCACGGGCAACACTGAACTTCAATGGACATTGCCAGGACAAGTTCTGATGTCGAAAGTCGCGGCAGTGTACAGAAACCCATATCGACTACTGACCGCATGCACACCCGGCTTGACTTCCCGGAGGCATGTAGCTTCCTCGGCACGTCCCGAGCACGTATGCGAAGGTCCCATCATATACCCATGAAACATCAGGTGCGTCACCGTGCAAGTATGTCCGAAAAACTCAACGCAAGCATGGACGCATGAGAAACGCCTGTGCCATCCGCTGCCATCCTTCGTACGCACGTGCCCAACCAGAAGCGTATCATTCCACATCGATGCTCCTAAGAAGAAACTTGAAAAAAGTCAACAGAAAACGGCGTGCACCATGTAATGCAGTTTGTCAACCCTGACCCCGAGCAGAGACCGTCTTGTGGCTCGTGCCTGGCAGAAGACATGGCTCTGGTCGTGAAGTGGGTCTCAGCCTGAAGCGTATCGTAAGTCGTACATCATGACTCATGACGTGAGACAGCCCGAAAGATTGCACGGGCAACGAAACCCGATCTTGCACATTTGCACAGACCGGAAAGTTTGGCTATCGCTATCCAAATCCCACATGTCAGCTGCCACCAAGTGGCTGATCAGATCAAGAAGATGCCAACTTACTGTAGTTGTTGATGATAACAGTATCAACAGTTAGTGATGATAGACGCCTTCTTTCTAAAAGCGAGTATCACAAGCTGCACCAATTGAGGTTGGTCCAACCGACGAGCTTGATGATGTGCGGATGACGAAGATGTTGATGACGATAATCGCAGTTAGAAGGAAATAGCTGCCACATCAGTTCTGCCTTCATCGCCTACATCAACTGAGAGCCACACGCATTTCACGACTACCTGTGTCCATGCGAAGACACAGCAAGCTGGCATTGCATGCGAAGGATGACATGCAGCACATTGCCGAAACTTGCCCAAATGCCTCTGTACCTCGCCACTCCGCCAGAAATAGAGTGCTTTTCAGAGTTTTGCTAAGCCTTGGGATCGCAATTCGGTGTGTGTATTGTTTGGAAGGCTATGAGGCGCAGATACGCTTGAGGCTGCCACTCTCGTTTCATGACAAGCTCCTTGCGGCTCACGCGCCAGTGTGCGTCGACAGCCTTTGCAGAGAGCCTGGAACCAACATGTTGGAGACCCAGTCTGCATCAACTTCAACAGCCGAAGAACTCGCAAGGTCATGCCATGAAAAAGGGACCCCGGCCTGGCCAGCAGTTCAGCCTGCACCGTCAAAACGTTAAGCGGTGCCGCCGCGTGCAAGGGGCCCCGTGTAGTGTTGAAGCACACAGGCTGGCGCAACCCAAAAATCACCACAGCCCGGTGCCCACGCCTCTCTTACGCTGGATGTGACGCTCGCGACAGCATCAGAAGGAACTCGGACCATGGAGGCGTCATCCTGACGTCCGTTCTGCACAGGCAGTCCAATCCAAAACCCTCCCCTTCAACTAAGGCCTGAAGCTTAAAAATGGAATGGCCTCGTGGTCGACGATAGTGTGCGATTCTGTTGCCTGTGGAAACACAATCTCATACAATCTCATAACATGTTAACAGAAATAACTGGATGCACTCCTCTTTGTCCATGCATGTATGGATGCATGTATGTGTATAGATATACATATATATATATATATAAATGTACATATATATATATATACGTATATAAAGACAGATGTGCATCTACTTTTGTACAGGTATCGATATTGAAATATACTCACATTCATTGTTATATTCATGATCAGAGTCATATTCGTACTCATTTTCATACTCATACTCATGCTCATGCTTATGCTCATGCTTATGCTCATGCTTATGCTCATGCTCGTACTGATATTCATGTTCATCTTCGTGTTTTATAGTTTTCTATTTGGTTATGCATCCATGCATGCACACATGTATGTCAGGCATGTAAGCGAAACTCAACGAATAGAGAGAACCAGAAATGATAAACAAATAAATGTATCACCACAGAAGTGTGTGTGTGTAAATATATATATATATATGTATATATATATATATTTATGTTTGCTACATTTACCAAGCTCGCGCGCCCTGTATACTTATATAATTTTGTAAGCGAAGTTAGCGAGAGAGGGGCACCTATAGAGGCAGGCATATGTATATGTAAATGATAGCACACGCATAGCAACCACAGCACGGCATCACAGCACGGAATTACACAGGCCAGCACCGTGCGAAATGGTGCGGCATGGAGTGAAATGGCAAAGCACAACGCAGCGCAGCGAAACAGAGTATCGCACAGGAGGAGAAGTGAAGCACAACATCGCAGAGCAAGACACAGCATCCATGCATTCTGCACCCAGAAGTGCGTATGTGTTTAGATGTACATGCATGTGTCTACACCTATGTGCATACAAACATGTGATGTATGAGTTGTACATACACACTTGCATATTAATATATGCGTATGTGTATGGACTTCAAAAAAAATATACTTGCCTTTTTGGACAGGCTCCATCTATCTGTTTGTCGCCAACTTTAACTCCTTGTCAGCTACTGGCTGATTGCAGATCGGTTGCGTCTGTTACGATACATATACCCATATATTGACTGCCTGCTTCTATGTGGAAGTTTCCAAAACTAATGCAGGAATGGACAAGCGCCACACCATGTCGAAATTACGGTGTCGAAATTGTGGAGGAAACGTTTTAATGTGAATATGCGCATTCACCTCGAAGGCCACAATCTCAAAACTCGTCAGCTCAGTGCTGCACTTGGGGGAAAACCACGAACCGACAAACCCGGAACTGCGAACACAACTGAACAGTATGAGCGTGTTCCAACAGCTCGCAAGATTGGAAAAACCGAAACATCTCACTTCCCGATCAAAACGAACAAATGTGCAGAACATAATTTCAGATAGCCCGGGTATCATGAAAGGACGCAAACACAAACACACGGCGTCACAAAGTCAAAGCAATCTCGGTGCCTTGACTAGCGCAATAGTCTCTTGGCTCTTCTCGACCTTGTCAACATGTCGACGTTTCTGAGTTTCCACTCAAACGTCACAGGGTGCTCGACACGCTTGACATCACCAATGCACATGCGTGGGCAGGCCTCCGCCTCATCGCAGCAAGACATGCAACACGACTGCTAGCAGCTGTTAGCCTTTCTACCATGATTTGGAAGGAACTCAAGATCGAGCCAATGGTCACGTGCAAATTTCAATGTAAACCACACAGATGTTGGGGGTCCAGAACATGGGCTTAATGTTTGGGCGGCGAACCCAGTACCACTTAAAGTTTGCTGACGGGACATCACCTCCAAATCTGAGACGTGGCACATGATGCGTGACCAAAAAACTAACGAGGCTGCCGAAATTCGTTTGCACGACAACTCACAATCTTGGAGACGAAACAAATTCAAGATTTCAAACTGGTGGAATCGACCATGTGCAAGCTTTAGAATATGACCAAATACAACAAATGACGAGGAGGAGATTGCAGGAACAATGGGCCATGACTCGTGACTGATTTGGGAGTTTTTTTGTGGAAGTTGTTTCAAACGTTGATCTTGATTATATTCTGTGGATCCAACTACCGGGGAATTGCATTTTGTCAAATCTCCTTTTCCGGAAGGCTATCCGATTGCAAATTGTTGCGCTGCAGTTTGTCCAATCTCGATTCTGGCAAACTTGCAAGCTCGTGAAGCTGCCGGGCAACTTTGAATTTGGCTGAATTCAAGCGGTTTGCAGTTTCCGGCAAGCTATTTTGGAGTTGAAATTTGTAGTGTTCTGTCCTGGTTTTTGCGGTTCAAGCCCCAATTTTCATCAGTCCACCTCCTTCACTGACGCAGGCGTAGACTCACCCGAATGGACTGCCAAACCTGTCATGTTATTAAGGTTGCTTGGGACTTGCGCTGGCCGCTTTCACCACGTCGCTGCACCCATTCCCTCCTGCCATGACGTCGCCTCCGGTGATGGCAACTTCGAACCGGGATGTTCTCTTTTAGAAGGGCAATGGTCTATGGAATAATTTACGATGCTTGATGTTTGACAAGACGTGAAAACCGACTCGTCTCGATCTCATGCATGCATGTGATCAGAACTTTTTGGTTCCGTTTTCTTTGTTTCCTGTGCTACTGGCTCAAAGAACGGAAACCCCTCCTTGTCGGCCCGGAATGGTCCGACGAGGTTAGTAAAGCAGAATTAAAATTTAGCCCCCATCTCGAACGAGACGCAAATGCCACGTAGCATGTGCGATGCATAAAATGCGTGCACTTCGATACTGTAAACATGTTGTGCCTGCTAGCAGTTGAGCTGGAAGTTTCAAAGGTTTCAACAGCGAAATGCCGTTGGCATATCGGGAAAAGCGAAGACTTCTTTTCCTGGGTTGTCTCACGTGCACTTTGAGACAAGGCTACAACACGGAGGTAACAATCTACCTTCAAGGTTGATGGGTGGTCACTGAAGCCCCGCCACAACCCCCTAACGATGCGCACGGCGCATGCGTATCATGCAGTGATACAAAAACATACTATACAATTGCGGGTTAAGTTAGCTACGAGGCAAAATTGTAACGACCCACATCAAAGTGTCATGGCACTGCTGTGTAGGAGGAAGCGTGGGCAACAAAACAAACAGTTTGAAGGAGCTGGCTACTCCAGTGCATTCATGTCAGCACCAGTAACGGTTCTCTAGGTTTTCACGATCCTGCAACCGCTGAACCTCAAAAGGGATGGCACGGCGAGATTCCTTTCTCCACGAGAGTTGCTGTGTCAGTGCGGAGCGATGCGCGCTCGAGAACAAACAAAAGGCAGAGCGTGCCAGGGCGGCTTGCCCCCAACGGGTGTGGAAGGTGGGTGCAAAAACTTGTCTGAAGGCTGCTGCCTAGTCTGCATGTGTTTTCTTGGTTTGGGCCACAAGATCGCGCAGCAAAGCATTGCGATGCGTTAGTGACAAACCAACGAAAG
Organism: Symbiodinium necroappetens; assembly: GCA_905231915.1. Taxonomy (NCBI): domain Eukaryota; class Dinophyceae; order Suessiales; family Symbiodiniaceae; genus Symbiodinium; species Symbiodinium necroappetens. Next base: position 17,422 of record CAJNJA010090241.1, read on the forward strand.
CACTGCTAACTAAAAAGACAAACGCGCAGCGAGCGTTCTGTAGATTTTCAGGATCCTGCAACCGCTAAACCTTAAAACAGAATGCACGGCGAAATTCTTGTTTTTCCACGAGAGATGCTGTGCCAGTGCGGAGCGACGCGCGCTCGAGAAGAAACAAAAAGGCAGAGCGTGCCAGAGCGGTTTCCCCCCACTTTAGCGGACACAACAACCTCTGACTAGTAGACCCCACCCCGCGAGGTTGAGGTGTACCTGGCAGAAAGCAGCATTCAAGCGTGAAGCAACGAGAGAATGCAAGCGTTGCATGCAGGGCTCTTTTCAGGCTTAGCGGAGCCTTTCCGTCTGTGCCCGCAGCAGTTTGTCGGGCCACTGAACATTGCCGCCGTGCAATGTAACACTGCGCGATGCTGAAGCTGACTGTGCAAGAGTGATGTGCACTCTGTCGGAGTCGGAGGCGCGGCGCTCCATAAAGGCAATTCTGCCGCGGCTGAGCTTGTCTGCCCAGACGTTTTTCTCCCCTGCGAGGTGCTCAAGTTGAAGCTGCACGGGTGAGCCCAGGCCGCTGCAAGGCGGAAAGATCCGCAAATGCGGTGCGGAAGAGCTTATTGAGCCCACTTTCTGCGCTTGTATTGTCGCTGGCGGAGGGCAAAACAGAGCGCACATGCTTGCTGCGCAAGGCTTGGGCTAAGGCTAGCTGTGCGAACGTCTCGAAGCAGCCTATATACGGCTGTAGGCTGCGTGTGAGCTGCCCATTGTTGGCGTACTTCCTGTGCAGTGAAGATCTCACTGTTCCAGAAGTACAAGGTTGGTTTGGTCAATGCTATGGACCTGCAAAACTGGATTTAGGACTTGTGGGTTTTCCCAAGGCGTTGCAGGGTTCTTCATTCCCAGCTGAATGCCGTTGTAAAGTAATTACACGGCCACCTGGGGACTCTACCCTTGTGCGCTTACAGGAGGCGAGGAGGGGGAATAAAAAAACAACAGGGAGGGCTGGGTGTTGTCGCTGTTTCGGAGGAGGGGGAACGAGAACAACAGGGGGAAAGGGAGATTGTTGTTGTTTGGAGGGTACAACAACAACAACAAAGAGGGGGTGATTGTTTTTGGAGGAAGGGGCGGTGAGAACAACAACAGGGATTGTCGTCGGAACAACAACCCCTCCACTCCGCTATCGGCTCGATCTGCGATAAAGCCACATAGCCCATTCGCGACCCAGCAGGGAAAATGACAAAAACATCGAGAAACACTCACTCCTCACGAAGGCATGCAGCAAAGCGATGTATCCTCATTTTCCCACCACCAGAGATTCAAGGCCGGAGGCCGCACTTGACACAACCGGAGAAGCCATGCTGTCGCCCTGCCCAGACACGTGAGTGTTGGCAGACCCAAACGGCACGTTTGTCCAAAAACCGCAGCATCAAACAAGACAATTGGTCACTCTGGCGGATCACTGGCACTTTCAGCTCTGAAGGTCAACTGCCTGAGCGGAGCCACACCGAAAAGAGGCATGTTCTCCCTCGCGCCTTCGACGCAGCTCCAGAGCTGCATCCGAGAAAGAACTCTTCAGCGAAGAAAGCCTTTGAGGCCTTCAAAGGTGAAGGGTCGAAGGAGGGGGCGCTGAAGGGAGGAAGGCTTTGAAGGCTTTGAAGGGTGACGAAGGCTTCGAAGGCTTTTCGAAGGTGACGAAGCTTCGAAGGCTTCGAAGGGTGAGGAAGGACGAAGACTTCAAAAGGCTTCGAAGGTGAGGACGAGCTTCGAAGGGTGAGAACGAAGGGGCTTGGAAAGTGTCAAAGGGGCAGGGCTTCGAGGCAAAGGCGATAACTGGAACGTAACCGCAACTGGAAGGAGTGCGCCTTCTCCAACCTCGCCGCTCTTGTCAAGCAGCCATCTAAACCCAACGAACCCTGTCTGGCCAATTGGCCTGGCTCAAAAACGAAAAAACGAAGAAGTGAAAGCTGAACCGACGTCTTTGAAAGAAGAAACCTGGACGATTTTTGGCCTAAAACCCGAAACAAGATAAAAAAGCAGGAAACGAAAGTGAAAGGAGAAAGCCACACGAAACCTTTTTTGCGCGAAAGAAGCTCGGCGGCGTGCGCTCTGCCAGAGCCTTCCAACCGCGTTTGATGCCGCGCCACACCGTGTTTCCGGCGCACATGATTTACCGCGAAACGCGCCTTTTCACAGACACCGCGTGAGGCTCCATGTCCATGCAGCCTTTCGCAGTGAAATGTTCACTTCTTGCAAAGCGGCTCCTTTCTCTTTTTCGCTCCAGAAAGGCCTAGAAATAATAGAGAAAGTAGGCTTATGGGGGTATTTTTCGCGAGACCCGAAACCGCGACAAATATCCTCGAAAACGGCCTTTTCGACATTCCGAGATTTTACGAGGGGGTGTACCGTAATGCCGAAAACCGCGACAAATATCCTCGAAAACGACTTTTTCGACATTCCGAGATTTTACGA
>CAJNJA010090252.1:0-36997 GCA_905231915.1 Symbiodinium necroappetens
TGACAACCAAGGTCGGCACATGGCGCCGCTGCGCCTTGCATGTGCAAAAAGTCAAAAAAAACTTCGAAGGCAGGCGTCGTTTCTGTTTCTGCTTGGCGACTGCCGCCAAGGCTCGGTGAAGGGCCGTCTCACAGCCGTGCCCCAAAGCTGAGATGGGCCGCGGAGTCGGCGACAAGGGAAGAATTTCCCCCCCCCCCCCCCCCCCCGGCCCCCACAAAAGAGAGAAGCAGAGCAACACATATGCTGCAAGAGACAGAGAAGCCCAGTGGATGCCAGAGGACGGGGCACGGAAGGCCTTGTTCAAGAGCACGGCCACGCTGTTGAGCTCCGTATCCTGGGTAAGCGGGGACTGTGCAGCCAGAGGTCCGGGATGTGGCGGTGGGGGGCCGGGGGTGCATTTCAAAGTGCAGTGCCAGGCTTTTTCTGTCCGCTTTGAGGAGCCAGGAGCTGCTGCCAGGGGTGCCAGACATTGCAGCGGGGCCGGAGCTCGAAGGCCATGTTGAAGCGTGGCTCAGCTGTTCGAGCCACGCGATGTAGGCAGGCGGGGTGGTGGCCGGCACTGAGGCGCTCCAAGGTCTCGCCCACAATCACGAGGAAGCAGAAGGCCTCCTGCCCGCTGTTGGTGGGATCTTGGGACGCTTGTGCATTGCCGGTGCGCTGCAGGTCCATCGCTGCTTCCACATCTTGCCACTCCTCGTCATAGCTGGCAGGCAAGCCGGGTGCGCCACCCGGTGCGAGGGGCAGCCGGACCTCCAAGCCCTTCCTGGTGCTACTAAGGCAGAGGACGGTCACGAGCCCAGGATCCGCATGCTGCCGGCACGGTTCTTCAGGATCCTCGTTGAAGTAATGGTAAAGATTCAATACCGACTTGCCTTTGGCAGCTCCGGAAGTACCGATATCCCCATGCCCTTGCTCGGGGCACCCTTCCTCCCCGAAAGACAGGTCGCCGAAGTGGCTCTTTGCCGCCTGCGAGGGGAAGCCTTGACGATCGCACCACGCCTCCATCGACACCTGCGCCACTGCCTCCATCACTTCGAAGGAAGATGACAGGATTCCTGGGTCATCTTCGGCGGCAGGGAGGCCCTGGAGGCCCTGGAGGCCCTGGAGGCCCTGGAGGCCCTGGCCCGTGCGCCTCACCTGAAGCCGCTGCTTGAGATCTTTCTGCCGCTTGTAGTTCAAGCAAAGCCCTGTGGCTGCAGAGATGCCAAGGAGGGTATCGGCGCGTTGCATGGCCAAAGCCACCGGCCTGGCCAGCTCCTCTGGACAAGAGACGATGGCGAAGCTTTGCCGGGTCAGCTCTTCGACGAAGGCCCGGGGCTCCAGAAACTGCAGACGGCCCTGGACTCCACACAGCTGGTGCACGCGGTTTGAAGCCATGGGCCGTGGGGCGCAAAGCGCCCGTTCGGATGAGCTGATTCCCTACTGCTGACAGGAGTAGGACACATACAGGAATCTGGCTTCAGCTGCCTGCCTTGCATTGGACTTGGGTTTTTCAATTCTGCACTTGAGCTGTTTGACAAACTCGTGGCCCATGCACGTTCTGACACGAGCTTTCCCGCAAGACGACATGGTCGCACGGCTCCTGCCAGTCATCGCCGTACCAGCTCGACACCTTGCAGGTCACCGAACGACAAGTACTGCCACACGATATAGTAGCTAGCACTGGAGAGAAGTCATAAAACAAGGCCCAGGGCACTCAAGTCAAAGGGAAGTCGGTGCAGCTCTCCACAGCAACACAATAAACTGTGATTACCTGAACTTGCAGAAAACACCGGTAAGAATCATGCAGGCACCCATGAGCAGTAACAGATGAAGCACAGCAAGAGCTTGGCGCTGGCAACAGAAGCTTCCATAGACCTGCAAATAGCCTTCCTCACCTCCCCACCCACCCACAAAAAAACAGGCTCCTGAAGTGCGATGTACCCTATCGCCTGAACAATCCGAGGAGGAGCACCCTGCCAAAGCCCTCGCCCAGCTCCTAACCAGGATGGTGAAATACGGAAATGACTGAGGGCTTCGCAAGAAGTCCGTTCTCTGGAACAAGTCCGGGTGCCAAAGGTGAGTTGTCGACCAGAAGCACATCCTCTGACGTTAAAGCTTGGGGTTTCAACCACATCTAGGCTCCAAAGTTGAAAAGCGATCTGTGTGCAATTTGTCATACCTTCTGCTGCTGTTGCTTAGGGTTCGGAGCTGGGATCCTGCCGGCCTGAGTCCGCAAGGGTTTCCGACGAAGGGTTTGGTGCGAAGGTAGTGCTGAGAGAAACGCAGCCAACGTACCGAGAGCAAAAGAAATGGGCCCACCAGAACCGCGAGAGGATGATCTGGCTTGCGCGTCTCATGGGCTCCGACGTTGCAGGATGATGTTTCTCGCGAGGGTTTGTGTCTGAAGGAGATATGCAAATGCCGCAAGAGATGCAACAGGATTGGTGAATGCACCGCTGGAGTCTCTGCGCGTGCTCATGCCAGCTGGGAAGTGGCCTTCATGGGCCTGCCCAGCTTTCGAAGGTCCTGCGCTTGCAGCTCGAAATCGCAGGTTGAGACTTCACAAGCGGCCACACCTGTTCCAAGTGCCACGTTGCAGGAAAGAACACGGTTGGGGCCGTCCTTGAAGTGGCCCCCGGCAATCTCGGTGCAAGCCTGCTGTGCAGAGCAGGCTTTTAAAGGGGAGCCCAAGTCACAGAGCTCGGGCCCGGACCTCTCTGTACAAGCGGTGCGCGATGAGAATCCGTCCTAGTCGTCCGCGGCTCAGTAGCTACGGCTAAAAGCACTGCGAGCACATGATGTGCAGCTCGAAACCATGAAACCAGTGACACCAGACAGTCTGTCGTGAAGTCCTGGATCCAGGAAGTCCAGGACCTTGTCAGCGTAGATGCTAGCCGAGGCCGTGAAAACCACCACCTCGGTTCTGCCCAGGACTGGAGCGATCTGGGCTCCCGATCTCCACCACAAAGACCCTAACAGACCAAAAAACGACGATGTCCATCCTAAGTAAATCCTATAAGCATCTCCGAGCCAAAGCTGATTCCTTTTTGCACAGGCTGCACCGGCTTGGGAACTCTGGAGCTCCTGGCTGCAATCTCCAAACATCTTGGGAGCGTCTTGGGAGCGAGCCCAGTGCCGTTGTACGGCTGATGACTCGGTTGCACCCGTGCAGGAACCAATACACTAAATTAGGGGCACTGGGCCTTTCCCCCAGGTCCTCGCCAAGGCGCATGCATGAAGGGTTAAACAGTTGTGGCAAGCGACTTCTGCAGAGATTGGCACACGTTGCCCTGCATGCTTTGCCTCATCTCACTTGAGGCAAAGCTTCCGACGCTAAGTTGCAGCGTTAGCTGCCGGGTTCACTTCGCAAGGGGCTGCTGGTTGTAGATCTGCTCGCAAAAATCCGAGATGGCCTTGGTGGAGGCATCCAGAAACAAGGCAAAGCTGCGTTTCGTCTACTCCCCTTCCTGTGTGGTCGAGTTCCGCACTTTGTGGTCGGCAAAGGATCTAACCGTCGCCTGCCAGTTTCTCATAAGCACCAGCTTCTGTCAGGCAAGGAGGTGTGTGCAACAAAGTCGGCGAAGGCTACGCGGCTACGCTACGCCAAGAGAGGTCAACCAACCAGCAAGCCTCTGTGGCAGTCTCACCGGCCCCGTTGCCATCAGCCTCGGTGCGCATGGTAGGTCACCACATCAATACTCGAAGCTCGCATCACATGCTCTGGAAGCAGGGGTCGGAAACAAAACCAACCCTTTCGACGTTAACAACCATGCGAACGATAAGAGTTGTAGAACAAGCCGTCATCGTTGTCGGGTCTGCAGCAGCAGCAGCAGCAGCAGCAGCAGCAGCAGCAGCAGCAGCAGCAGCAGCAGGGAGATGGAACTGGAACTTTGGAGAACAGAGTAGGTCAGTGACGATCAACGTGACAACGACTGCTGCAGTCACCATTTCACCCCACACACACACACACACAACCAGCACGACGAGTACGAGTACGACTTGACTACTTGCTACGAGTAGTGGAGGAGGCAGAGCAGCAGGGAGACGATCCATGTCCTTGACAGGACTCGAACGAAGAAAGCAGTCCCAACAGTCTGAAACCTTGCGGTCTGAAGGCTGAAGTAGTGAGGCCGCGGCATCTCGCAGCAGGGCGTTGGTTAGGTGGATGCAAGGGCCGAAAAGCAAGGCCAGATTAACCGAGCCGTCCGGGACCTGTGTCAGCAAAAAGGCTCAGCACCCCATGATATGTGGATGGCACGTGCCATACACGTGCTATGGTGTGCATATCGACAGGGCCTGCAGAGGCGAGGCCTCTCCGGACATGGAAGGAGGGCCCCAATTTCAATTACACGACAATCGAGGCGGGTTTTTGCCTTTAGACCAAGTTGTCCAGGAAGCGCAGCCAGCTGCGCAGGCAGCCGGTAAGCAGCTGCGTGGACGGCCAATCTGTCAGCATTGGGCACACATCTCCTACAAGAAACCCAGGGCCCACCATACTACACCAATGATGACAATCAGAAAACGGTCTTCACCATGCCTATCGGCATCGTCGCCCCAGATTAAATTATCACGGTGCTGTTGCAGTAGAAAAACAAGCAGAAACGAACAGAACCATTTTCAGAAACTTCCGAAACCCGGACGAACTGAGGCCGCAACCTAAAGACCTTCGCCGCCTGTGGACTGTCCAAATAGTCCCGGGCTTCGTCTAGCAGCTCCTTCACCTGGAAAAGCTGTCGACCCACTGCTTGGTGGACCAGAGGAGGCGGATGCATAGCGACACGAATGGGAGAAGAAATACAGAAAGTAGCATCTGCACGTCCATACCTGCGTCAATTTCACAGCTGCGCGACAGTTCGCCTAGGGTCGCTTGTATGTACAAGGCTTTGTGAAGCCATCTGGGCCGTCGCGTTTTGCAGTGGCGATGCGCAGCCTGCTCGGAGATTATGCGATAAAGTCCGTGTTTGTCCCGGGTGGCAGTGACACCGGGCAAGGCCGCCGCAGACAGCTGCAGCTTCTGTGCAGAATTGCCCGCACCTCCAAAACCTGATCAGAAGTCTCCCGGAGGTAAGGCGGCCTACAACGGTGGACAAAACTATGGAGTTTGGACACCACCTGCATCTGCGGTTGTGCTCCTAGCTGCACCAATGCCGCTTAGTCAGGTAGCATGCCACTGGCTGATATTTTCAGGCCTTATCCCCTTGGGCAGAGCACAACCCAGTGATGAAGGGAGACGTCGGGAAACTGTACAGGGTCTCGGGTTTGTCTATGTACAGCTCGGAATGACATCCGGACAGCTCATCCACACCAGCGCCAAACTCGCGGCTTGTCAGTCAGGTCCTTGCAGTTGTACTGCCACGCATTGGCGGACTGAAATTGCTGACAAGCGCTCCTTGTTGGCATCCTACGGAGGAATTACTGGCTATCGCGTGGTGATGTGAACTGTGCAGTACTGGTGATACTAACTCTGATGGATCGAAGCGCGCCTTCACGAGCTCACCGTAATCAATGCCAGGCATCTGTCGGTATCCAACGAAGCTCCGACGACTCACGAGCTTTGCCCACAGACCTCGATCGGCATGCATGTGGGCTTCAAACTTGCGTCCAAAAGAAGTCAGAGATGGGGAAACTCGCCAAAAGAGCACCTAGAATCTAGGCGAAGAAAGGCCGGTGCAGGCGTGCTAGCAACCCCGAAATTCTGGGCACTCGGCGCCAGATCAATGTACCAGCGGTCTTGAAGCCACACCTAACAACAAATGAGCGGCGCAGCATTCAAGCCGGTCGAAGAGACCCAAAAATCTCCGCACCACGCGAACCGTCAGCCACCCGTCCTTGCCATCTGCTTCCGTCAGCTGGATGATGGCTGTCTGGCCGTCGTCACGTGTGATGTGCACATCCGTGCCATCAACTATGTACAGCCTGAGGCCAACGAGCAATGCTGGCGCTGAGGAGACGCACGACTCTGGACTCGTTTAGCTCCCAACAGATTCTCTAAGGCATCCTGCCACTGTCCCTGGACACCTCGGCAAAAGCTTCTTTCCTACTTGGCTTCACACTCGGATCCACCCACATCTACCATCTACACAGTATGTATCTCTCCACAAGGCTAACCCACCTGGCCTGCGACGGTGGACGACCTTGGAAGAAACATGGAAGAGCCATCAAACTTGTGTAAGGCATGATGATGCATGACTAGCCGCTCTGAGGATCCTGCCAGATAACAGGCATTGACCAGGAGTCTCCAAACTCTCCCTTTCCACCTCTGAAAACCGTAGCAGTTGCGATCAGCCGCAGACGGCACTTCGACTCCCGCCTGTGAAAAGGAAACTCGTGGCTTCGAGGTGCGCCCTCACGCCAGGAAATGCATCTGCCAGGAGGGCCGGCATGTCGTAGCCTTGGCTTAAGGAAGAGATCGAAGCAAACTGGCACTGCAGTCCATGGACACGCCTTAGAGCCTTAGATCCAGCAGGTAACGGTCTGGATCTCTGGATGATACCAAGTACAGGCGATCCACCTCACCAGCATGCACTGATGACCGCCTGCATCTGCTTATACAAGAATTGGCCATAAGGGGATGGCTCCATGAAGTCTGTAGAGCTCTTGGCGGATACTCTCGAGTGTCGCTTCCTCAGAAGAGCTGACTACCCTTCGAAATGATCGTCTGGACAACTGCATGGACACCTCCTCGATTTGGTTGTCCTCTTTGTTGTTCCAGACATCGAGATCAATCTTGGTCCTGACCTGAATGCGCGAGCTCATTCCACTAGAGAGTTCGGGGTGGGTTCGGGACTGGGGGCGGTGCCATGAAGAATGGCACCTGACGCTAGCAATAACACCGCGTTATCCAAGAAGCAGAGGGTCCGATGTCTGCGGCCAGGGCACACCGCACGCCTCGAGCTCCGCTCGCAAGGCCTCGTCTATAGAGGTGAAGCGTCCCGCCGTGACAATCCTGGGACAAAGGAGTAGCAGCAAGGGTTTTGGCAATGTTTCGGTTATGCCGTGGCTCAAGACAGAGTCGAAGTAGCGAAGGCCCATGTCGCGGATGTAGCTGTCCTGGCCCCCCAACTCTCCCACTTTCTGGACCTCCAGCCCTCCGCCCTCCTGTCCTTCGGAAAGCCGGGGGTCCCGGCACCCGGAAGATCCCACCTGTGAGACTCTGTGGGTCCCGGGGCCAAATCCAGGCTCTTTGCTCCGCTCTGAGCTCACGGCAAGCGGACCTTCTCGAGCTGCGGGAAGCCGTAGGAGGTAGGACCTCAACTTCAAACAGCCACAAGGCCCAACCCACAGCCCAGCCAAAGAGTGAGATGCCAAGCTGCCAGCGTAGAGTTGTCTCCCTAACCCCCGTGGGTGCCCAGTCTGGGACACCAGGTCTTATCCGCCGCATCTTGTTGATCAGAAGGGACTTGCCCACCTGTGCCGCGGGGGGCCATCCTCGACAAGAGCGCGTACGAGAAGCCGTGCCCCGGGCCCCTGAATTGCCAACAACGGCCACATTCCTGCTGGAGTCGATGAGTGGAGGGGCACTGAAAGCCAAGAGCAACATGCTGTCAAGGGGCATCGTGCCGTCAGAGTTCCTTTCCAGCCAACTTGGAATGGGATGACTCCTGCCCGAGAGAAATCTGCCGGCAAGTCTGCCAAGCCTGGGCTCCAGCCGACCCCGAGATGTCGTCGGAGGCTTGCCATCGCTGCTTCTCGAGCTCTAACTGCTGCACCTGTCCTAAGAACTCGCATTTCCACCGTCAGGCTGACATGGGGCACGCGCCTTGAGCTCAGCCTCACGGCGAGCAAGCTCCTGCAAGCGCGGACTTGAGGGAAGCTCCTGCACCTGAAGCGGCCCCCCCCCTCTTTTTCGCATCCTGGCGCTGCACTCCCAGGCTGTCTCGCTGCGCCAACATCCTCAGAGCCCGCCCAGACGCTTCTCTCACAGATCTCCCTTCCAAAAATCTGCGGCTTCGTGGCTCGTGCTGCAGCTCCGCGAGGCCTGCATGCCCCCCCCCAAAAAAATGAAAGCTGAACGCGAAGCGATTTCGAAGGCACTCCGGATCTCAAATCCCAATTTGTCTTCTGCTTAATCAGCCGCTTCTCTGCCCCCGTGCCCAACATCGCAACTCACGTGGCCTAGTGAAGTGGACCGCTGGGAATGCAACATTCTTGCTGACATCAAGTTGCCGCACCATGGGGAACTCTCACGTAGAGAACTTGGGCATTGCGGTTTAAAGGGTGTACAGGATGGACTTAGACTTTGCTCGTGTGGACCTTTACAAGAGATTCATGAGCTGCTCTCAAAGAGTCCCGTCGAAGCTTCTCCGCAGTTCTAAGGCGCTGGCGGAAAGACACGTCGCGAAGCTGCTTCAGCTCATCGCCTAGGCCCAGGCATCGAGTTTCGAAGCTCCTGGGACTTTCAGCCGCAGGGCACGTCAGAACTCGCCCTCGACAAGGCAAGGTTCATAGCTTTCTCCGACGCGCCGACTCGCATCTGGGGATGCCTTCACTTCATCGGGCTTCAGACTTTAATACGAGCGAGGATCATGTTTACGGTTCCGGCATCAGCCTTTGGCTGTTCGTGCATGCCTGCGTAGGATGCATAAACAGTTCGATTGCATGAAAACTCTGGGCCATCCGAAAAAAATCTAAAGGCCGCCCTGCCGAAGTCGAATCAAAGATTCTCGAAATTCCGGGCATCAAAGGAGCTCGCATGCACTAGGAGCAGCACAAATGCTGAACCTAGCTACACATGCGACAACACCTTTCACATCTCACTCCATGTGGATATCCGGCAGCAAAGGAGGCTTCCGCAGTTCGTCCTGCTGTACCGGCAGCATTGGGCACTTCTCATGCAGCTGCTGGAATTGGCAGCCGCATGCACGGTGGCACTGGTGGTCAGCCACGCCCTTGTCATGGCACCCCATTTTCTCTACCAGCTCAGCCTCCAGGTCAGCATCCTCGGGCATTTGGCATGCTTGTGGCCTTCCGGTATGCAAGGTTCTGCGGCACTGGGTCGATTGAATCAGCATTGCCAACGAGCTGGAAGCCACCAAGGACGGCTTAGCCAAGGCTCCTTTCGCCCTTCAGCTCACACTCCTTTCCATCCTTTTTGGGCCTCAGCTTTAGCAAGGATGGGACGGTCAAAGAAAAGCCTTTTCTCTGACCGTCCCATCCTTGCACAGATGACGTTGAGGTCGTGCCTGCAGAGCCTGCAGATCCGGCAGATGGGCCTGGTTGGCGAGGCGCCGAAGGCCTTCGACCATATTTCATGAACAGCTTCGTAGGGCGAGGTCTCCAGCCGCCAAGGTCATCTGGAATTGGCGAGGCTTTCGAAATTGTTGCTGTGTCCATCCCATTCGGCTTCTTGGATGTTTGAATCAGCTTCTCGGTTTCAGTGCTGTTCCATCTGTAGGCTCCGTATCGTGTGTCTTGTGGTTCTGATAAGAAGGTCGTGCGGCCATTGAGTCCGGCGATGGACTCTGTAGCTTTCTTTTGTATTGTGAAGAGGAATTGGTGTATTTAGCGCAAGTGCGTTGAGGATATCCTTCTCTGCGTCGCTGCTGACGCCACCGTCCAACACATTGTCAAAAACCAGACGGAGTTTGATGCTCTTGTCCAAGGCGATAGAAAAGCTTGTCGCGATGGAAGCTGGCGAGCTAACTTCGGAAATGCGAAAACAGAGTCTCAGGGAGTCCGTCAGATCATTTTGCAGCACCACGAAGAAATCTGTGGTTGTTTTGGCCACTTCAGCGGCTGCGAGCAAGGTGCGAAAGACTTGCCCGTGCCTGTTTCGGTGTAAATGGCTGACATGCCCTGTGTTTTGTCGCACAACACCGCCAGCATGAGCCGTTCGAGCTAGGTCTCTCTCACGGGATCGTGTTGGCCGCACTTGGCGTCTTGGCGTGGCACATCTTCACCTCCATGACGTCGGACTGAACGTCTCCACCGTGCCATCTGCAATCCGCAATTTGCACTGTCAGCCAAGCCAGAAGCGCCTGCAAGCGCTTCGATCACTTGACACCAGCGCATCCTGTTCACTGACGGGTTGCGGGAGCCGCCAAACAAGATGCGTCAGATGTCTGATCTGACTAGAGACTAGTGACAGTGCTGTCGGCTTGGGCCAAAACCTGTGAGGGTTGGCCTCTCCAACACAACAACACTGCGGCAAGGCATCATGGCAGCAAAAAACACAGAATGCTCGCTCCAAAATCTTCCAACGCTGAGGCTTTGGCAGAGGGGCGCTGCACGCAACGGCCCGTCACCGCGCACGTCCAGGGCCTTTCGCAGGGCCTCCAGAAGCCTTAGAAGCAGGGAAGAGAGAGACCCCGAAGCTTCGCCCGCCTGAGGGAAATCGAAAAAATCTGGCAGGCCCAAACCAGGCACAAAATGTGTGCGCTTTCTCATCCGAGGTGTCTGAGGCTTCGGCTCTTCTTTGGCCAGGTCTTCCTCCGGCATCTCCTCGGCTTTCCGCCTGGAGCCAAGAGAAACAAAGGAAGCGGAGCACAGAGTGACATATTAACAATATAGAACTTGAGCATCTCAAAGCAATCAAAACGCATGAAATGGTTCATGCCAAGATATCTAAGTGCATATGTTACTTACTATAACCATAGCATTTGCGTCGCTCACACTCGGACAAGCCAGGCGAGGTTATTGGTGTTGAGTCGGTTGATGTGACTTAAAGAGGAGCTTGAGTACACCAAAGATACATCAAAACTTTCAAGTAATGCCACTGCAGCTTCCTCAAGACATAATCAAAGGACACAGGAGGAACCCGAAGTGCGGAGGAGCATTATTGCTTCGACTCACACACTCACGCAGGACAGGCATGGCTTCAATCCGTCCCCCAGCTTAGCCTAGGGGATTTGACAGGGGTGTGCGTTAAGGGCTTTGGGGGGCCAGGCTGAGTCTGGCCTCAGCCAGTCAGCTACACTCGGGGCACCGCCAAACTTGACTCCAGGGAGGCACACGGCCTCGGTGGAAATGCCGGCAGGCACAAGACCGAGCAAAAAGTTACAAGCGCCTACGGCTGCAGAAGCCGAGGGCTCCACATCCGCTTCGGACTCCTTGAGTCACACAAGACTTGAGTCACGGAAAATGGTTTCGGCCCCGTGTTTACCGAATGCACCCTGAGTCACACGTCATACAAGACTGGAGTCACCCAGGCAGTTGGACTGGCTCATCCGACATGTTCTACCAAGCTCCGCAAGAAGTGGATCTCGGACCAATACTCCTACCTGTTGAGTGTCATGACGGCAGAAGAGGACACTAGGACACCCCCTACCAGAAGGCTCAAGAGCATTTTTGCATCCCGCTCCTTGGGCTGGGACTCCCAGGTCTGACCACACCTGACACATGCAAATTGTGGGGACGTAGGGTGATCAAAGTAAGGGGCAGGATCTCAGGCCCCAGGCCGATCCACCGTGGAGCGTCGCGAGCCCAGGGTGCCCAGGAGCTCCGAGGTCATGGCCGCGCTATGTGCGGATCCGATCCAAGGAAGACCGGAGGGACGGGGACCTTTTAATCTAGTCCTCTGAAGGCCATGCCCGGGAATTTTCTAAAAGTTGTGGAGATGAGCAGCCCCACACTTGTAACACGTCAGAGGCAGACAATGAGGTCGATGGCGCCTAGTCTAGCCATGGGGCCGAAAGTGGGCTGCTTTCCTGATCCCTTCTCAGCCCAGTCAGTGGCACAGCACACAAAACGGTGCCCTCTTCGCCTTCTCCTGGTCCTGCGCCGGCGGCAGCAGCGAGGCGCCCTGGGAGAGAAGAGCCCTTCCTCTGCGAGCCGGGCCGCGGACTTCCTGGACAGGGCCTTCTGGTTCTCCCAGACGTCCTCGTTCTCTCTGCTGGGCCCCCTTTTAGGCTTAGGGGTCTGCAGGAAGCCCCTCGTCGGCCAAAATGCCAGCTCCTGATCCATGCGGTTGAAGACGTCAACGAAGAAGGTGGAGAGGCTTTCAGAGTTCACCTGCCGAAATCACGGATCTACTGAATCTACCCCGGAAAACACCGGCGCTCCCCGAGCCCGGGGCGGAGGATTCTGGCGGAAGCGGCACCGCTTCTGCAGCAGCCTCTTCGGCTTGACGGTAAGAAGTAAGTGAAGAACCTATATTTTTGCCTCCCGCCTGGCTAGGACGATACCTACGATGCAGGGTTTAAGAACCTATATTCTTATTTTACTATTATTCTTATTACTACTGTTATTATTGTTATTGGCATACATTGTAACATCGCCTAGTCTGTTATAGTCTAAACCAGCCTAACTGTACGTAGGGTTTATGGCGTCACACTCTGAACAACTGGATTATGGAGGTTCTGGGTTCGAAGTTCGTCGGGATGAACTAGTCTGTTTTTCCGTTTCGCATGGCAGGTAAATTAACTGGTACCGGGGATCTTGGTTGTGGTATTTCGGGTTTTTCTGTTCCCGACAAGCAAGCGGATATGCAGGGGTCCACATGTGCCAACCCGATCGAGGTCTGCCCTCTTGCTTTCGAGACTTGCACACTTGCGGATTCGAGCTACGAGGGCTCTAGGGAACCCATGCCGATTCTGCAAGGCCTGCCCTGAAGGAGAGGGAACGGGAAAGGCTTGTCCATATGCTATGCTTGGATCTTCCTTTAAGATGCACTCTGACTCCGGCGGGGTGCCTTGACGGCTTTCCGCGCAGCGGCGGCCATTCTCTCAGGGCCCTCTTTCAGGAAGTACTCGGTGGAGTCGATCAACCTGAGGGAGAAATCAGGCAGAGACGGGTTCTTGCTGCCTCGGATTCTGATTCAGGAGAAACCCCACCACTTCTTTTGACCTCATCCTCATCTTGAATCTTGACTGGCAGGAGGATAAGAATCTTAAAAGCTTTGAGTCTACGGCCTGTTTTCGTGGGAGTTCAGTGGCTCCAACTCTACTTTCTGCCACACGCTGCCAAAGGCTACGCGGAATGGAGCCATAGTCCAGCTGGGCCGAAGGCTCCTTCATGGAAGATGCATCTTCCTCGCCATTGGCCTGCACTAGGCTGCAAGGGATTCGGCATGATTTCGGCTTCAGATTGGATTCACAACCTGTACCCTGACTTGATCGGACTACTGTACTGTGCAGCTCCATTGAAGGCTTGGCCTTGGAAGTCGCACCCGCTCCTCAGACAGCCAGCCGAAACAACGAGAAAGATAGTCCCGAGAACAGAATAATGCTGATTCTACACTGCCAACTCTTACGCCTAGACAAGCCGGAAAGTGAGCGTACGAGATACCCATGACGAGACAAACTAACAGTAGAGGTCATATCAGCATCCACGGCAGCAGGATCGACAGCATCATTATCCATACCGAAAGACGAACGCCAGATCCATACCGAAAGCCGAAACCACTCCGAAAAAAAAAAATGTCGTCCACCGACATGAGCGACTGCCGGGTGATTGCCATTGCTCTGGTTTCCACCGTTCTGGCCTCCAACCTGCCGCCACCGCCTCCGTGTCCTTGCATTCCCATTTCTGTTCACCTCTCGGTTTTCGGATTGCCTGGCTCCCCCCCTCCCTACGCCTTGGAGTGCCTTTCTCCTCCGGAACGTCCCGAGCTAAGTGCCGCGAGCCGGCCTCGATGCCATCCCCTAATCCAAACCATCAGAAACATGCACAGGGTTGTCTCGACAGTAGGAGCGAAAGCGAGCCAACAAACACAGCAACGGCAGACCCTGAACCCTGTGCTGCAGAAGCCGCTACGTTTTGCAACAAGGTTGCATGCACGCAGGTATGTACGCACATGGGTATGTACATGGGTATGTAGGTAAATCTGCCTCTCTGTGGTTCAACTGGGCCTCCTGGGCACCCTGCCTTGTTGGGAGAGTCGCCCCCTTGCCTGCCGGTGCAGGAGTTTCGTGTCTAAGGTTTACTACGGCTTAGGGCGTCTGAATGGCTTGCTGAATTGCTTGGGGATTTTTGGCCCTTTAGGCTTTAGATGGCTTTAGGGATACTCTCTTTGTGGTTTCGGCACGCACTCGAAGGCAACCAAAGCGAGTTCTGTCCGACAGTCTCAGATAATCTCAGCACATTAGCCTGAACTAGGAATGAACCATTTCATCATTCTCCCGTCGACGGCCAACGCCACAGCGGCAAACTGAACAAAGAACACAGGACGGAAGCATTCAGAGAACAGCCATCCCATACTCAAGAGCAGGGGCCCTGAAATACGGGAAGACCCATCGCCTTGTTACCTGCCCAGGAATAGCGTTAATCCGGAGGGCGTTACAAACGTTCAGACCCGCTCTGCTTACATCGTTCGGGTGACTCGTGCTTGACACCCACATGGCTGGTCTGTGCTCCACCATGCCGCAGGGAACGACTGGGCCTGCTTAGGTTAGGTAGTTTCAAGTCATGGATGTCAGGATTTTGGGGCTATGCAAATGCAAATGAAATCTTCGCTGAGAGACACCGAATATGGGATCTGAATCCAACAACAGCCGCCATAGGTCCATGGGCGGTACACTGAGTCAGAACAGCATGTCATGACGACCCGAAGAACTTCCAAGTGCCTCCCGGCCAGCGATATTGTTTATGATGCGGTGCAGCAGGAGGTTGACCTGAGTTGGCCAATGCTGCCAGCAGTGTTCTGCATGTCTGGTTGGCATGATTTCATACGAGACCAGAATCTAAGAGCCGGGCGTGGATCGAGTAGACTGCAGAGGCCAACAGAGACAGGCACTCCTCCTAGACGGCATAGCAGCATAGCAGATTTTCATACACGCGAGAATCCACGTGGGGGCCCTCGAATCACAGATGCCGGTTCCCGAGCCTGCAGCGCTTTGAAAGCAATGATCTTTTTGTCCTTGGCCTTGGCTTCCTTCACCTGCAACTGCCAGAGCTACACTCGGAAGGCGGGTCTCACCACTGCTCCTACCTGGGCTGTTGCCCCATCGTCCCCCCCCCCCCCCCCCCCCNNGACCTGCATGCAACTGCCAGGGCTACACTCGGAAGGCCCGGTCGCACCGCTCCTACCTGGGCTGTTGCCAGATCGTCGCCCGCCCGGCCTCCTGTTGGCACTTGTCAATCTTGAAGCAGCCTTTCCACAGACCATTCAAACTATTGCAGCAGACGGGCACAGGGGATAAGCGGAGGGCCCGTTGTCTGGGACACCCACCGGCATGCTTTGGCTCGTAGGAGCGCAGGCCTTTGCGCCTCGGAAGAAGTTGGGAGGTGAATCGGTTGACCGAGTAACTACACGATCGCGGCCACAGTACACGACGACCTGGTCCTGCTGTCCTGCTTACTGTGTCCCCAAGTCTCGAAACGACCTCCTGCTCTTCGTGCGAAGCCCTGGTTGAGCACTGGACGCGTAGTCATCGGAGACGAGCTGGTTCTCTTGAAACCGCGCTCGGCTCCTTTGCTGAGCCTGTGCGGAAAAATCCAGAGCACCCTTTGAGCTATCTGCTCTCAGCACAGGCTCCGCCACGAGCTGCTGTGCCCGCCTTGCTGTCGTCGGAGGAACTGCCACCTGGCAGCCCAGCGGATGCTTCGAACTTCGACTCTTGCCGGTAGCTGCAGGAGCTCTGCAGTGCACGACCCTGCGACGCGCAGGACAAGTACAGTACTTCTACCGGGGGGGGGCCACTGAGGGCCCAGCTTTCCTGCAGGGCCTTCATTAACTCGTCAAACATCCGCTGCTGCGCTCTCGGAAGGTACACCTTGGAAGCTAGCATGGGCTTGCGCTGGGTCCAAGCAGCGACTCACTTCCCGCAGATTCACCTGAACCTGGTATCATCGGCAAACAGAAGAAACGGCCTCCGCTAGATCCCGCGACTCGGTGTTTAGGGCACTCTCTGAGGTGGGCCTTGCTCGAGAAAGCAGCCGTCTGACACAACAACTGGGGTCTCAGCACGCAGGGCATACCATATCCCACCAGCGATGATGCCACTCGCAATGAGCTTCTTCCTGTCGTCAATAATGCTCGAGTGCTTTCGGAATTTCTGCTCGACACGCCCCAACTGGATCAGCGGCCTGTGCCGCTTCACAAAGTTCCACAGCCTTTGGACGACCTTCAAAAACGTCATAGGCATGTTTTCTCGTTATAGACTACGTAGCTATAGCCCGAAGCAAACGAGACCAAAGTCGTTCCCACGCCATGTCCCTTCTGCAGTCACTTGTTGGCGTGGCCATTCCCGGACAGAATTCGTGAAGATCGTTCCGAACTGTTGCAAGGCCTTCTAAGGCTGACTGTGTGTTGGAGCTGATTCGTGCTGAGGAACCCTTCAGCAAGAGCGGTGACTGCTGCTGCAGCTAGCTAATCAACTTGATAACCTGTCCATGTTTGCATCAATAGGTAATGACCTAAACTGTCGTCCCGTCTGGGGAGGTTTGTGGGGTGAGGATGCCCTGCTGATCACTTCGGGAATGCTTGAAGACGGTGCATTCCCCCAACGCTCGCGTGCAGCCCAAGAAGCCATGATGAGGGCAGCTGCGCAGGGCCACCGCACTGAGCCGGGGCCTTCCCAAAAAAGGAGTGCCGCAAGGAGCCTGCTCTTTACAACTCCGGGACACAGCTCAGGGGGGCATGAGCAGTGTGCGGCAGTGTGCAGGAGTGTGCAGCTGTGGAGCTGAAAGATCTGATCTGACCGCGCCTGCCGGAGCTCCTAGCCCCCAGATCAACGGGCCGATACAGCTGCAAGGAGGCTCTCTTGTCAAGACACTCTACCGAGAAAGAGCCCCCAAAGCCCCGTGAGTCTCCCGAGATCTTGCAAAATACAGCCGATAGCCGATTCCGATTAATTCTTCTTTATCTTCTTTGGGGAGTATGTGACAGTCTGACCTGGCGCAATCTCAAGAGCAGCCTTATGGTCGCAGCACGGCGGCGGGCCCGCGGCGCGACGGTCTCATTCCGAGAAGTGAAAGGATGCCTTGATCCTTCGTCCTCGCATGGAGAGTCGAATCGGCTCAGGCTCTCCGTCCACCTTTCCGGGCAGAACCAAGTAGAAGCACTTCTGCCGCACTTGCACGTAGAGCAGCATCTGGTTCACCGAGATCTCCACCTCCGCAGGCGAAACCTTCTCGTCCAAGTGGAACTCCAGGTCCATGCTGGACACGGACCCGGGGTCTCCGTGCGTGTGCAGCGTGTGCAGGATGCCGACCTCCCCAGGTGGCCAGCTCCTGACTTGAGCAGAGTGACCTGCCAGCAAGGAGCGGCTCCGCTTCTCGCCAAGCTGGCACCGCAACACTGTCTCAAGCGTCCCGGGCCCGATGTGACATGCGAGCACCTTGCCGGCATATGCAACATACTCTGCCAGAGGCAAACCAGCGCGGTTTGCACAAAGCAGTGCCTCCAATGCCCACTTGGCATGGTAGGCGTTGTGTGGCGCTAGCTCCTCCATGAGCCAACAGCAGCGGCTGTAGGCTTGGGCAGCTTCTCTCAGTCGGCCCAAGTGCTCAAGGAGTGCCGCTGTGGCCACTAAGACTGGCACCTCTCCGGCACCTCCAAGCAGCAACTTCTCAAGCCCCAGGCCAAGGCCCAGTCGCTGGGCCGCCTGCTGCACGGCTGCAGAAGCGCTCGGCAGCCGCAAAATGGCCCCATGGACCAGTCGCTGGATCTTCTCAGACAAAGCCTGGAACTCTTCCAAAGACTCCACCTCATCCATCTCCCGCAGCATTGCCCTCACCTCCGGCTCGGGGAGCAGGGCTGTTTCGACGACGCCGCGATCCTCGTGCAACTCAAAGCCGTACCTCTTCCGGATCCCCGCCACGCGTTCGAAGACCGGTTGCAGCACCGAGATGTATCCGTCCGTAATCTCCTCTCCCATTCTGAGGTCTCGGGCTGCCCGCACGAACATCAAGTCACCAAGAAACACGCGTGCGGCAGTTGGGCGGCAGGAGTGGTTCACCAACGATGCCGTCAAGAAGATGGAGGAGAGCTTCCCGGCCGACTGCAACTTGGCGACATCTGACGTGTCGAGCTCGTGGGCGTTCGAGTCCAATATGTCCTTGACCAGTCTTCGGTTCACAGACCGCAAGGGCACATCCGGCTGAGGCGAGTCTCTCCGACGCATCCGACACTTCAGCTCTGGGAATTCTGGTAAGGGGCCCTTTCCTTGGCCGGAGGAGAGGCGGAAGAAGCTCTGGAACTCCTCGTCGGAGCATCGCCTTGGATCCTCCAACTTCCGAAGCGTGGCCTCGAGGAGCTTCCCAGTCTCCGCCACCTGAAAGGCCCGGTTCACGAAGAGGAGCTCCCCAAGACCAACGTCTCTGGCAGCGACGAGGCCCCGGCCTTTCCCGGGAACCCAAGCCACCTGAACGGGGCCAAGGAACTCTTCCACATCAGTGGCCTCTCCCACCGGAAGCTTCAAGAGCTCCTTGAAGTCGTAGCGCTCGGCATTCTCAGGCATCATGTGCCACTCACACACTACATTCTTACGTGGTCGTCGGCACACCACCCAGGTCGATAAACAGGATTAGCCCGCGGCCTTAGGTTGCCACAAGCAACGAGACAGAGTCTACAAGGGCTAGGGCTAGGGTCTTGCGAAAAGCTTGCAGTTCATGGTGCCTGGAAACTTCGCTCTTGAGACATGTCTTAGTCCGAACGCTTCAACCCAAAAGGGAGCCGAAACGCGATGGGCCTGCAGCATAGAACGCACCGAGAGCTGGCGCTCAGAGAAGTCTTCCAGCACACACTCCGCAAATCACAAGAAGGCAACTGCCGTGGCCCCTGCTTCGAACTTCTCCGCTGCCAACAGCAACAGGCGACGGGCACTCGGCCTCACCTTAGCGGACACTGTCGCTCGATGCATGCCTTTTCTAAGGGACCAGCATCACGCCCAAAGCACATGGTGACCCAACGGTTTCTCTTGCTGTCACGCCTTCGCAGATCCCCGTGCAACGACACTCTGTCATGAGCATCGGAACTGGGTTGAGCGCATACACCTTGGCTTTCATCACGACCTAGACAGGTTCACGACAAGCTGGGATGTGCCACGCCTCCTGAATACGTCTCCACTTTCCGATCAATGCCATGCTATATTATATATTATATGCCTGCACATGCATTGGCAAGCCTGCGCAGCTTCCTACAACGAGTCTCTTTCTTACGGGCGTGGTGCCAGTATGCCTCGGATCCTGGAAAGCCTTCTGTAGACACAGAAACCTCTATAGGCAACCATCGTGCGCCATGTGCACCATGCTTTTGGAAAGTTGGTGGCTGTCAGGTTCCGAGTCGTCCCATGTTCAGCATGAACGCACATGATATGATATGATATGATGTGATGAGCTACAATATGGTATGGTATGGTATGGTAAGATATGAGATGAGATGAGATGATATGAGATGATATGGTATGATATGATATGATATGATATGATACGGCAATGATTTTTAAATATCCGGACATCTAAACAGGTTAACCAGGTGTGTCATACTACCTCCGCGGGCAGTGTCTCTGGGCCGCCCACTTTTAAAACAAAAAACAGGCAGCAGCTCGTGAAACACATTCCTCCCCTTCAGCCTGTTAGCCCTCGAGTTCTCGAGACTCAAAGTCGACGTATGCCTGTATGTACACATATATGTGTATCCATGTACGCATGCAAGTATGCAGGTACGCAGATATGTACATACGTACATACATACGGCATGTATGTATGCATGCTTGCATGTATGCAGCGCCTATGTATGCAGGTGGTAAGGCTGCCTTGGGCTCACCGGACTCGAGCTCCAAGTCCAAGTCGGCACTCCTGGGTGACGCCAAGAGAATCACGGTCGGTCCGAAAGCGCTAAAAGAGATCGCCTTTCGAACCTCTGCCAGCACTTCAGAACTCACGTTTGATTGACGCCATCCACGGACCCCCAATGTTTGGCCCACGAACTCATATTCCGAGACTGCGGCCCCAAGCTGGGAACTGCCTGGCAGTGGCAATGCACCAGAGTCTCCTGGCCGAGAGCTTTCACTGACATCGAGTCATATCCATCTAAATGCCCTCACTGAAATTTCAGTCGTGACGCATCCAAGTCCAGAACCAGTGTCCGCCTGCCGCGATGGGCCTCAAGAGTGCCGCGATGGATGGAAAACGTGCATTTGCCAAGGAGAAAGTGAAAAAAATTGAAGTCTCATCTGAACAGCTTGCTACCCAGGCCTTCAAAGGGTGAACTTCAACGAAAAACACGGCTGTGCCAAGTCTTTGTACACAAAGATGGTATTGTTCATGAGCATCTACCCACTTGTTTCCCACCCCACCCCCAGGATTCCTCATTGCCCAGCACCCAAAAACATAGCAAATGCTCTTCAATTTCCAACCGTGGGAAGACATCACAAAGCTGATTGGATCGCCTCCTGCTGCGGAGGAAGCAAGGTTGGCTGCTGCGCAGCCAAAGCATCGGTCACAATCTCGGCATGGAAGCAGAACACTCCACGCCTCCCTCTGAGTGTAAGCTACAGCACCCTGCGCATAACAGTTCCCACTTCAAGGTCAAAGGCGAGGGCATCGCATGGGTTCAGAAGGACAAGGAAGTCAAGGGCAGCCTGTTGGGAGAAGATAAGTGTCCCGTGTCGGACGTGATCACATTTGGGCACACAGTCAGTTGTGCCTTCACCTGCTGCGGCAACAAGTTCAAGTCTACGTCCTGATGAGGCTGCTGGCAGAACTGGATTGAGAAAGGAATGTCGCATCGCAACCATAGACTCTCAACCCTTTCTCAGCGTGCGCTTGGACCCTAAACCCTTGACGCTGAACCCCGGCTTGGACGCTCCGACAGCGAGAGCCGCGGCATGGACACCTCGGCACAACGGCTCGGAGCCAAGGCGGCCTCGGCCTCGAAACCTGAAGATGAGCTCGTGTTTAAACCGGGCCACATCGTGCTCCACTCTCATTTCTGATAGATAAAATATCTACATGTATACCTGTGACAACGCATGCTTTTCTGCGCACACATATGTGCATGCATGAGAACATGTATGCATGCATGTGCACAAAGGTACGTGCATGTATGTGCATGAAACCCGCATATGTCGTATGCATGTGTGTGTGTGTTTATATGTGCATGTATGTATGTATGTATGTATGTATGTATTTATGTATGTATGCATGTATGCATGTGTGCATGTATGCATGTCTGCATGTATGCATGTATGCATGCATGCATGCACGCATGTATGCGTATGTACGTATATGTATATGTATGTATGTATGTATATATATATATGCAAATGCGTGTGCGCGCATTCACGCATGAAGGAATACATACACGTTTACGAATATTCGTAACCATCTTATGTTATCTTATGTCGTCTCATGACGCATTGCCTTACATCTTATGTCTCTTAGACTCATACCATGGACTCTGAAAATTCGCGAGGCTGTGTTGTGCACATGACGTCTTATGTAGTATGCATTATATAGCGTTAGCTTTACTACTTCCACTGTCTTTCTCATGTATGTGATTCTGCACATGCCTATCTATAAATATCTCTCTCTTGCATATGGGGGATACTCTATATATATATATATGTATATATACATATATATATATCTACATATATATATATGTGTGTATGTATGAATAGATATACATGTCCAGGTGTGGCTCTTAGGAGTTGGGACTTTGTCATGTATACTTTCACATAAATCTCTCATCCCGCTTTTGTTGGTTTGCTGCTACACCTCAACAAAATCCGATTGAAAGCATCAGAATATAATGATAAACATGCAGGATTCAAAGGAAAAAGATACACACATGCATTATATATATATATATACATATATTTTTATATACACACATACATAATATATCTATATGTAAAAAAAATATATATATATATATATATATCATTCATTTATTTTCATGTTTACTTTTATGCATAATTTAAGAATAAATGCATGACATACATACATACATACATACATACATACATACACACATACATACATACATACATTTTTGGCACTCGCGCTCGACGCAGTCGGGCGAGTCAGGTGAGGTGTACGGCAACAGCTAGACAAATGCAGGCTTATCACAACAAGCCCATACATACAGACAGACAGACAGATAGACAGACACATACATACAGACATACATACATACTTCTTCCCACGCGGCAAAGAAGTCTTTGCGACGCGTCAGTTGACACACAACTTTGATGTGCGGCTCTCTCTTTCTGGAGAGCTTCTGCGGAAAAGCGTGCTCACCCTTCCAGGTACATACATACATACCTACATACGAACATATGCATGTGTATGTATAACTATATAAACGTACATGTTCATATCTAATGTACACACACATAACATACACAAAATATTTAACAACATACGTGAACAAACCAATAAATGGGTATACATATAGGTTTTGGGGTTGGCGTGTGCTGGGGTGGGGGGGGGGGGTGGGGGGGGCTGGCGGAGGCAGGGGCCCCATCTCACCTCCCTCACCCCCATTCAATGTAAACATAGGTATTATATATAATATATATATATATATGTACATACATAATGTGTGAGTGCTTGCTATCTAGCAGCATCTAGCACGCAATTGTGACGGTTTTCTTGCGCCGAGGGGCAGAGAAGTCGCGCAAGGGAGGCCGTGGCGGAGCGCGGCTCTCCTCCTCCGAGGATGCACGAAACCCACACCCCTCAAAAATCTGAGCAAGTACCGAATTTGCGGATATGAAAGACCTCTGTTTTCCGAAACTCCCACCTGAAAACTCACAAAGAACTAGATGACCCTACAAGCACCTTCGGGGAGTTCTTTTGGCTTGCGGCTGTCTTCCACAATGGCGTCGCACCTCTCAACACATGCCCCTGCACATGTGAGCCCGAAGCGACAAGGCCATCAAGTGCAGAACCTCCAAAGCTCAAGCAGTTCATTTTTCTTGGCTTGCAAACATGGTTTGGCATCCGAGCAGATCCTGCATCCACGAGGACTGAAACACCACTTTGCCAAGTAAGTGTCTCTGGGATGCATCGCTGCCCACTGGAAACCCGGGCTCTATATACAGATTCCAATTAACATTTAGCAGTAGTGTGTGGCGGTCATCGCAAAAAATCACCAGTCAAGCATTTACACTGTTTACACATTCGGGCCTCCTCCTGCCTGAAAGCAGACAAAGGTAAGGTAGTGTGTTCAAGATACATGCAATGACAGCAGCTCCTTGGAATCGCAGGCTTGTTCCGACGACAGCAACTACGAAAGCATTAGTAGCTGCGATAAGGGTCAGCAAAGGGTCGTCGTAGTCAGCTGAGGGCTTGAAAGGTCCTATTCACCTGACACCAAGTGCATCCAAGTCGTCCAAGTGCAGCCAACAGCAAGACGTGCTGCAACCACCAAAGAGGGAGTGTTTCTGGAAACTCGCATACTCGCGGCGAGGCTTCAAACGTTCTAAAGTCAGTCGTCGTCGTGGTGGGTAGCAGTCGTGGTCTTGGCTGTGCTGGAAACGGCAGCAGCAGCGGTGGGAAGCAGAGACAAGTTCGACACCCGACGGATACCCCAAAATGGTACGACGAACGGACCCTTCTTTTGGATGGTAGGAAGCGCTACGCGCCGAATCTGTCGCCTTCGCCGGAGCAGGGCTGTACGGCGCCGGGGACGCTTTCTGCATCCCTGCTTTAAATCGTCGGGTGACGCGGAGCCTGCAGATGCTGCGGCACCAATGTCGATCACGGACAACAACTCGGAGCAACGCATCAGCACGACCGCCAACAGCATGACCATCATCGGCACCCTTAGCCACCATCATTTACCATAACGGCAGTCCTAACCGCCACTGAACAAAGATCCACAGAGAGATGTCGAAGTCGGCAAGAACGATCAAAACGACAGCGACAGCGAAAAGTGAGCCTTCTCGTGCCAACACTGAGACTCTATGACCATCACTTTTTGTTCTGCGATGCTAGCCCCGACCTTAATTCGACAGCTTACCTCTTCCACCCCGACCCAATGATCCGACCTCTTTCAGAGTTCAGATCTCTGGATCGCGGGTTTTCGCTCACAGGAGCGTCTTCTCTGAGCGATTCCCAGCCACATAAAACGATGAAAAGTTCGGTGAAAACCGAAGCATCTGGCATCTGGCTACGTGCCACACAGGACTCCCTGAACCTACCATGCTTCTCCTGTGCATGCTGCTTGCCCCTGCCGTCCTTCGCCTCTCGGAATGGAGTGCTCAGCAGTCCTAAACCCTACATCCCGATATAAACCTCCCTAAACCCTAGCAGCACGGAAGACAGGCAGCACGCGTCAGCTTTGGAAGGCAGCGTGTCCTTTGGACTCCAGAGGGCCCAAGTTCCTCTGAGAGGAACCTGGCCCGCGTTACAAAAAATTCTGCAGCGGAAGGGCCTCCAACTGTGAAGCGGCAGAAAATCTCCTGGGCGAGCGAAGAACGCAGAATTCGAATTCAGAAGCATCAACACGCACACAGCACGGACTGTTGACGCAAATGCCTGGAACTGTATTCTAGGCTCAGGTCATTTGCAGATCTCGTGCTTGCCAGCGACGGGTTAAAAATAAATGGCCGGAAGCAGATGCGGGCTCCTTGGGGCAGAGGGAGCCCAAAGCGGCTAAGCTCGGAGGTGTAGCCTCTTCACCAAAAGGCGGGGGCATGTAATTCTCATCTAAGCCACCATCTTGCCCTGTTTACCGTGAAAATTTGGCCTCCAGGCAATCAGATCATCAAACTACAGCTGAGCAGGCATGAGCATCGCGTCCTCTCGCCCGCTCTGCAGTGACCGTTGGCAAACCCTTGCCTCTGGGCCGACAGAACTCCATGTTCACCGTACATCCAAACTTTTCAGCGACCGACTGGAAGTGGTCCCATGCTTGCCATGACACCTCTGGGTGACAGGGGCGGCTGCATCAAGCGTGGAGTCTCGGAAGTGACTTGATGTGCAGTCTCTGTGCCGCCGCGAGACCATGAGGACCCTGCGGCGCGCAGACCTGGAAATAGTTGGGCTGGAGCTGCGCGAAGTTCTGCTTCTGCTGCTGCTCCATTGACAAGATTTGAGGGGTTGCCGGCGTCAGCATCAAAGGGGCACCTGCCCGGGCCGAGGCGATTTCACTGGGAACCTTCCGTGAAACGGGACGGGCCTGACGACTGAATCGTCCAGATTTGGTTCCCACAATGGCCACAGAAACGTGGCGCTCCGCAGTGATTGCAATGGTGTCCATCTGGATCGGCAAACATCCCCCGTGGCATCAGGGGCTGCTGCATACCTCAGGCGAGAAAAGAGCAGTTCTATGCACACGGATGTGTTACCATGCAAGCAGCGCGAGCAACAGATGGCAGAAAGGCCTCCCGGGCTGCCATAGGACGATGGCGATGCCATGCATGGAGGAGTAGAGGACAGGACACCGAAGCCGGGAGAATTTGCTGGCTGCTGCCCCTGCGGGACCAGGATTCAGCAGGGGGGGCCCTACCCATGCCAAGTGCTATTGCTGCTATTGCTACAGCGCGCAGAGCTCTCGGTCTGATGCTGAGCCTGTGAAGGACTCCAATCGGCTCCCAGCTCACTGCCACTCTCGAAGACCTCACCCGATGCGGTAGTCGTCCCCGGGCTGGCATCCAGGTTGCAAAGCATGGACACCTCGTCACGTGCTGTGCTTCCTGTCCCAGCTAAAGTCTGCACGCAAGACTGTCTCTTTCTTTCTGCCTTTCTTTCGAAGGATTCATTCCTGCGCTCAGAAAAAGGAACCTCTCCACATGCACTCGCGACCCCTGCAGGTGTGCCGTCGGTTGGCCACGACGGCATGACAAGTAAGGAGCCTTCTTCAACCTAACCGCTCATGCCCGCCTAATTACTCCAGAGAACCCGAGCCTCGCGCACTTACCCCTTTCACGCACAAAGCAGACCAATCGCAACATGCATCGCACACAACTGTCCTATCGCACATGCCACGAACAAATCGTGGAGGAAGGAGTACCGCCTGTGCCTGCGAAGAGCTGCGAGCAAAAGCCGGAACTCCCAAGAGCATCTCCCTGCTCCACCTCGCGCCTTCCTCTTCCTTTCTCGTGGCAACAGAAAAGCCAGGGCCCCTTCCCTGTGCGCGAAAGCATGCCAATGCCTACCCATCTCTCCCGGACGCAGGGGACGGTCAAGTCGCCCGGGCTTCAAGCCCACTCGAACCTGTTCCCCGTTTCCCTCTATCTCTCTCGCTCTCCATTTCGCTTTCTGTCACGGTGCACACGAGTTTCCGCACAAAGAGCTCGGCCGAAGCACCTTCGTGGAGATTTTCGCACATGCATCCGTTGCTTCTGGCGCTCTGTAAGCTCCGGGGTTGGAGAGGTACTTGCTCAACTCCTGTGCTGCGGCCACCACCACGTCTTCCACCCCAAGGATGAAGATCACGTTTTCTTCCAGCCGAAACGTGACGCAAAGGACCTGGCCACCGCTTGTGCAACCTCTCTTAAACCGTCACAGTATGTCACAGTTTAGTCAGTACTTCCACTGGCCTGTGCCATCTCGTTGAGGCGGTCCAAGTCCAACATGCCGCTGTTGGGGCATGGGACGAACCGCTCCATGCACATTTTTTGAAAGTCGTCCAAAAGCCGGTCTGCCACTGCAGCGGCCTCTTTGGAGCCAAACAGCCTCACTTCAGACTTGGATCGCTCGATGTGCAACCGGCAGCCACTTTGATTCTGAATCCGCTGCAACGCTACTCCATCTTCTTGCCCTGTCCTGGCAGGGGTCCCAAACAGCAAGGAAATTGCAGGTAAGGCAGGCATCGAGAAGGACATCATGCCACATCATACCTGGGTCCTCGTGCGCATAAGCTCAGCCCACGCGGCACGTGAGATCTCTTTGCGAGGGCCCATCATGCTTTCCAGCTGCTGCTGCACTTGCTGGATGGCTTCTATGGTGCCAAACGCCTTCAGCACGCCACGGCTACGGTCAAGCTTCACGGTGGCATTCCTTGGGAGTGGTAAGCACCCGCTCTGTCGCCACATGGATGCAAGGCGAAACATGTGATTGAAACATTTGCAAACAGGCGTGCCCGCATTTCTGTGGTGCTATATCCAGCAGAACAAACGCTGCTCTCCGCTTCTCCATCCGCATGGCTGTGCGCGGCTCCATGTTCAGATCGCTATGCCCTTGCCTCAACCATGCTTATGCCGCTCCCCTAGACATCGATGAAAGGATGTGAGCCGTGACTGCGAGTCGAAATGTGCAGAAAAAACCCACTAAAAAGCAGTGCCTTTCCCGACCTTCTCGTCACTCGCATGTCTTTGTTCGTCCCAGTAGCTCCATGCGTTCGAAGAGTAAAACTGGACTTCAAACTTACACCCCATACCAATTTTATATATGCCATAAGTCACCGGACATGTTAGCTCGGGGTTCTTTACGCTGTTTGTGCCCAGCTTCGTGGCTTCTTCGATCTCTTGCAGCCGGCGTCGTCCACGACGACAAAACCCATTCAGAAGTCCGGTGTCCAAGAAGAACTCGTGCGACGTCTTGTACCGGTCTGCTTGGAGGTCCTCACACGGCCCCCAACTTCGACCCCACGCCACAAACCTCCATGTCCAACTGCTGGCTGCTGACTCTCCCACACATGTAGTTCAATGTGCTGACTGTACTGACTGTACTGTAGACTCTACACAAAGTCTCTGGCAGCTTGAGGTCCACAAGCCAGCCGAATCATAAACACCAATCGGTCCAGCACACTGAAGCAAGGACCCTAACCCAAGTCAGAATTAGCTCCGATCTTAGCATCGCAACTGTGTCACGAATTGCACTGCCCTACGGCCCTAAGGAATTTTGCTCTTGGGCTCTCCGGAGTTCGCACTGCACGGGCAGAAGAGTCCTCCTTGAAAAACGGTCCGGAGAAGGCCTTGCGGCAGCGTGCAGAATGCAGTCGGCAATTCGGCAATTTCCAGCTAGAGGAAGAAGTGGGCAAGTCGGGATACTATGCCTTTGCAAGTATGTGCAGATTCGCCTCTTCTAAAGTATTGAAACAGCAGTTCAGCAACGACAACCTCTGAGTGCTCGAGGACACTTCAGTAGCTTTGGTGAGGGACTGCTGTGTCGCGAAAGGGGAAATGACCGTTGTGTTTAGCTTGGTACTCTGGGTACCTCAGGCAGAATTGCAGCCACTCAGAGATCTTAGTCTGGTCAAATTCGAATTCGGGGCCGGCAGTTGCCTGAACGGCAGTTGTTTGGTGGGAAACGCTAGATCGCAAAGATCCCACACAAACGGCACGTTTGCATACGTCGATGTGTGTGAGATGTCAGCAGTGCTGGAAAAACACAGGAGGCAGCGAATGCCTTCAGCGCTTGTCTACAGTCCCAACCTCATCTTTGGTTGAATGCCATTGACTGTTGCACATGCCTTCAGTGTTTCCAACCAGGTTGGCAGAGTGCTGAAGACAAGGGAACACGCACAGAAGATTGTCTGGAATGACCCTCTCACTAAGTACTGCAACTATTCAGCCAAGAAAGTGTGTGCCACGCCTTGTATGTCGGCGGTGCCTGCTGCATTGCCTGCGACTGCTGCACCGCGTGCATGGACTGCATCGGCTGCTGTAGCAGCACCGGCGGTTGCATCGGCCCCGTCGCCTGCGGGGGCTGCATCTTGTTGGCTGTTTTGGGAAAGGTCGCCATGGCTTCGCCCTTGGCCTGTACACTTCAACTAGGAAGTGCTGGCATTCAGCTGCGGCCGAGTACGTGAGATGGCACGCTGCCAAGCTGTGGGTGGTGGCGCGAGGCGTGCGAAGCATGAGCACTCTCCTGAACATACTGAGGGCTCAACAGGATCCACAGCTAAGAGCTAGGGCCGACCTTTTCACGCAACGAATGAAGCAAAACAGGATGCAGTCCGAGTGCTTGATGCTGAGAGCCAAGCTCTGGGAACGGGTCCGATCCCTCAGGGAAGGTGCCCGCCACCAGGGCTCGCTGAAGTCGGGCCCTCTTCCGCTCGGTGCCTCCCGAAAATACCCCGGAAATCAGTTTGACAGGCAATGCTCTGCCGATTCAAGGTCTTCAGGTCTGAGGATCGGGCTCTCGTCCTCGCTATCTGAGGGCTCGCACCGCTTGTGCATTGCATCTGCTCCTTTACCTCACAGCGACACCGAGGACCTGTGATAAGGGAGCCGCAGAGAAACAACTTGCCTGAAGTCCATCTGCAGTCCCATGCTCAAGAGCTGGATCACTTGTCGAACAACCTTGTATGCGAAAATGGGGCAGGGCAGTGCCTGAAACACCAGGCTTTGCCGTGAAGCGGTGTGCCAAATGTCCATAAGTGTAGGTAGCCTAGCTGAGCCTGGCTGCAACGATCAATCGTCTGAGGGTGTTATGCCCTTTTATGCTTGCTTGTCGTTCTTCTGCGCGTCTGGGTGAAGAATGGCGACCAAGGCCAGCAGAAATAGTTCTGGCGCTCAGCTAAGAGTGGGCGTGGTGCAAGAATTGTCTCTCGCAGCATTTTTCACCCGCTGAACTCGGAGAGCTCGCTGCTGGAATCCTCGACCGTCCCATCCGGTCTTCGCCTGGCACGATAAGGCTGCTCTTCCCTCTCTCTCCTCTTCGCACCTAGCAAAATCGTCTGGTCCATGCTTCGTTTGCTGCCAGTGCCCCGACGATGAGACGACTGCTGCCGCCGCTGCCACGGCCAAACCAAAAAGACATGCTGACTCGTTGACTCGTTCTGTTCTGCAGCCCACGCTTCATGCCTTGCAACGGTTGCCAGACTCCGCTCTAGCTACAGCTTCTTGCGAGAGCGGCGGTGCATGTGCTAGCTGTGATGGCCGATGCGAAGCACAAGGTTGCCGGGATCATCCTCAAGCCGTCAATGGTAGGGCTGCTAAGCGCTCTCCTACCCTTCCTGGTCATGTTTGTGCCCAGCCCGCCTCATCACGGCATAGAAGATAAAAGGGACGATCAACGCGATGGCCGCGAGGACGGCGATGAGCCACCAGAAAGCAGTCTCGGCAGCAGCATCATTGAGAGTACTGTTACTATTGCACATGTCCAAAACGACCGTGATTACGGTTCCTGCTGCTGTTCTGTTTGTACGACGACTGTGGCGCTCATCGTTGTCTCGTCGACCAAGATCGCCTTTCTCAACACCACTCCCAGCACTAAAGTGCCATTGCTATCAGATTGTCGTTGCTGCTCTATCAACATGGACAGCATTACTTTCTGAGCTGTACCCGTTTCAATCTTGGCAGAGCAATAGTGGCTGTTCTTGTGATTGTCGCTGTCTTCTGGCCACTACCACCATCATCCTCACGAGCATTGGCATCGCGGCACCAACAAGACACATCGTCCCTCTGATACTTGTGGCCATCCCGACTGAACATAAACAGGATGAACCCGGTTGCTACGAACCTGACGTACCTTAATATTAATGCTGGTATGAGGGGTACGGTAGTCAACAAACACAAGCTTATCGTCGCTGCCAACACTGTTGACACATGTGGTGCCTTGTTGGCACACCAAAACAGTTGCGAGCCCAGTTCTGGTAGTTGTTACCGGCACCGCCACTGAAATTGTTGCTGGCTCTGTGCCGAGTGGTATGAGCATGATCGTTTTACGTATCGCCGGCAACGCATGTCTCCGTGGGAGAAGTTTCACGAGCGTCACTTCAGCCAGACGGGTTCCAGCTCCCTGGCGAGCAGCCAACTGGGACCCCGGCCCACTGTCGCGACGGACTGGGGGAACCGCCTGGAAGATGGAAAGCTGGCAACCATGTTCATTATCATGATCGTCGCAAGCAGCAGCAGCAGCAGCAGCAGCAGCAACAAAAAAAAATCGAGCATCAGCATCAGAACTCGGCGTCAGCAACATCATTGTCAGCATCCCCATCATCGTCTTCCACCTGACCATCGTCCGTAGTTAGTAGCGGAAACAGAACGTCCCCGTGGCAGTGGTGATGGTGGTGGTGCTACGGCTGCATCTTTCTTTCAGTCTACCGCAAATCCCAGGAGCCACCGCTGAAGACAAGCTTGCTGCGCCAGCCTGCAGCTTGTGGAATCCTCATCGGGATACTCAGCCTGATGTCTCTGGAAGACCTCCGGTTGAAATCCGCTCAAGGCAAACGTTCTGCCGCGCACTCCTCCTTCCGAAGCCACGTTGCAGGCAAAAGATTCGATGAAGCCTGCTGCTATCTGGGGCGCCAGCTCCCCCACTAGAGCGCGAAGACTGCCAGGCATAATCCTAGGAGGGAGCCACACCCTCAAGGCCAGCCGCAGTGAAAAACTGTCATGTAGGAGCCTTGTCCCCTGCCCCTCTTTGACTTTCTCAGTAGCTCTCAAGGCTCAAGGGATGAAATATAGCTGGGCTGTTGGGTCCGGTGAGGGCCTCGGAGCTGGATCATCATACTCGCTCTGCGAATCTACAGGGGCAACTGT
Source organism: Symbiodinium necroappetens (assembly GCA_905231915.1). NCBI lineage: Eukaryota > Dinophyceae > Suessiales > Symbiodiniaceae > Symbiodinium > Symbiodinium necroappetens. Next base: position 31,248 of record CAJNJA010090252.1, read on the forward strand.
TTGAACAAACAAGCTTTCGCTCCGACAGGCGACCTCCAGCAACCTCGTCGCAAGTCTTGTTGTCAATTGTCGTTGTGAGGAGCCCTTATGACTATCAGCCGAAAAACTCGCCGGCCCTTTTCCACTTTCATCATGAATACTTGCAGTGGATTATGTTGAACTTCTCGAAACCCGCATGAAAGCAGCACCCTCTCTATCCTACAGCACCTTTACACTGCAAGAGCTTCGACAGCACCCGAGTTTTGGAAGCCAGGCGACCCTTAAGAGGTCTCGGGAACAAGCACAAATAGTGTGACCGAGACCCAGGCCACCGCTGAAACAGAGGTTCATAGAACGACAGATCCCGCGCCTCGGCTGTGGCGACAGGCTGGGGCCGAGCCTGTTCTTTGCAAAAAGGCAATCTATAAAGAAATGCCCCCCCCGTCCTGGGACTCCGAACACCGTTGAGCTAAATCTCCTACCATAACTCTGAACGTGGAAATGCTGATCAGGCATGATCATGATCAGGCACTGGCACTGCAGCCTTTGATGTCGCGGGAAAGACTACCATCAGCGGCAGCAGCACTGGCAGCAGCCAGCAGCAGTAAGCAGCCAAAGTAATAGCTACATGAAGAATACCATAGCTGGGTCTCGAAGGAAGGACGGCTGCTCTACAAATCAAACGGAGGACACTCACCACGCAGGACGCCCAAGGCATGACGAAGACGGCATCAGATCGCAAGCGGCGAACGCACACGGCAATGCGTGAACGCGCAACACTCAACATTGAACATCACCAACGGTCACAAGGACCCGATGCCAATGCCAATGCAGACAGCCGAATGCAACACACATGCCAACGGCAGTCCGACCAACACAAATAACTGTTGATTTCGGATGTCCTGAAAATCCAACACGGCATCTCCTTCTCAAACCTTTCTGATGGGGCTCAAGACTTTTCGCTACTGCTCATGAAGTTCGGACTCGAAACCAGCCTGCGAAACGCAGTCCCGAGCCTCAACCCCGAAACCCCCAAAACCTCTAAACATACTAGAGTACTAGAGTCCTAGACCCTCTCAGATTCCCCTCAGCCACTGCCCCAAAGACGAGAAAAGCGGCCGTGAAGTGAAGCAGCACCGACTCGGAGCTGCCAGCGGGAATCATACCGGTCTTCCTTATAGCAGTCAGCAGCACTTCCAACCACTAAGATTGAAAAATGATAAAAATTATAATAGTGTATGTTACCATCAAAGACGACCTTGCACACCCCTCCGGCTCCTTGGAACCTTGAACCTTCTAAACCCTTTGGGCTAGAAGGTCGTCCCACGAGCTTGGGCATAACAACAAGGTCAACGGGATTGTGGTGCTCCTGAAAAGCCTAGGGCAAGGGCCCGAAGAACTGGATCTTTTGTAACTTACTTGGACTGTTAGACGTGCAGGAGGCCTGCGGCAGAGTATCACAAGGAGTACAAGACTAATAGCATCAGCTGCAAACCTTCACGAGATGTGCAATGAGCATGATTCTCCACAGATGGCACTGGCCGGGAGCCCGTGTTCTTCACTCTGGGTGGTTTCAGAGGCAGCGAAGCATGCAGCCAGGCAGCCGGAATCCCCTCAAGATTGGAGTCGGATAGCCGGCCTCGTGCTGCGTTCAGCAACTTCACTGGCAATCCCTACACGGTGTGCCTCGTAGAACCCACCCGAATCAAAAGACGATGCTCGACAATTCGGGGTCTTCGACTCCACGAAAGAGGACAGAAATGCACCTGAGCTGGCATCTCCAAGTAGCTCTGGACCACTGTCCGGCCTGTCTAGGATCGCATTGTCACAGAGGTGCAAAGGCCGAGCAACCCTGCCTGCCCGGAGACCCACGTTGTCAACCGCCAGGCGCAGGCACACGAAGGCCTTGGGCATATACGGCTCTCTGCTGTTCCATCGTGGGGACAGAAACCTTGGGGTCCCACATCCACAGGAGCCGCAGCCTGCAGCATGTCGTAGGCAGAGAATGCCCCCACAGTACCAGCTTTTGCAGGAAGACCTCCAGGCTGCAGTTCCCCAGGATGGGATCCCTGTACCTGAGCGGTACCCGAAGTCCAAGCAGACATCCGGCGGCGAAGCTCGTAGCTGAGCAGCTCAAAGGACGTGTACGTCAGACCGTGTCCGAAAGGAAATGCCGCCGTGAAGTTCGGGTTCCTTCAGGGCCAGGGCTCCAAGCCCTCCACCTCCTCGGCCTACACTGCACTGCAGCAGGTCCTGTAGCTTGTGCGCAGGCCCTCGGTGTAGTCCACGATCCTTTCGTTCACCCAAAGGGCATATCACGGCCAAAAACGCAAAATCCATGGGCGCCCCACAGCGCTTGGCTCGGCCTCGGCCAGAGCCGCACATAAACAAAAATCCACCGAACACGGCCCATCCCAGGGAGGTCTGCTCTCGGGCCCTGGCGGGATGGAGTCTGCCTCGGTCTCTGGCATCATGATCGGGAGCCGGCCGCTGGGAGCCTCTTGGCCAATGACACGGCTCAAGGCAAAGGCAAAACATGAAGATGCAGCGCCTCGTCACCAAACCTGGGAAGACTCAAACAAAGGCGTTTGTGGTGAAGCATCGGCTCACTGTCACATTTCCCCTGCAACAACGGCTGTGCTTCTTGCAGGATTCGTCCCCAAGCGCTGCCGGTTTCCTGGCACTCTGTGCACTTAGGATGGCCCATGTCGGAACCAGAGCTGCGCCAGAGCCTCACCCCCAAGAAACAGAACGAGGATAGCGTCTACGGACTTTTTCCATGGCATGACGACAGCCTGAAGCAAGAGCCAGTGCTTGCCAGAGCGGTAGTCTTTGAGCGTCTGAGACTTTCGCTCCTGGAGCTTGGACGAGAACCACCGTCCGCCTGCCAAGGCTAAACTCCGCAAAGCCACCAACGGGAGGCCACCAAAGAGGGCTCGGGGCTCGGGCTTTGCAGCGGCCGAAACAGTTGCGATGAGATCGTCAGCTCCTCTCTAACTGTCAACGTCGACCCCCGCCCCCCCGCCCCCCTGCGCAGAAGGGGAAGGGGAAGGGCGGCGCTAGCCTCCGTCCAAGGACAGATTTAGCCGATCGGCGCTCTCCCCACATGTGGTCGCTGCTACGATGATGGTGACGTCGGCCTGGTCAGCTCTCTGCACAGGCATCGAGGGCAGACATGCCCATGCTTGCATGCTTGCATCGGTGCATCGCCTGCTTCGCAACTTGAAGGGCTGATGTTGGGTCGTTGGTTGTCGACGACAGCACCTGCCATACAGAGAAGCGGCTGGGTCCCGGCTGGAAACTGCCAAACCTATGTATGCTCAACACAAGCATCGGCCACCGTGATTCCCTGTTGCTGCGCGCGCCTGCCCGACAGAGCAGAACTGCCCTACGCCGGTGTTTAGCAATGTTCTACGTTTTGGAGTTTCAGAAGCTGGAACTCGAAGGACCGGAATCTGGTCGATGCGGTCACTCACAACCGCATCAGAACAATTCTTTGCGGTTTCTGCGTATTTCTCTCAGACCCCGCTTGAGTGATGCCTGTTGAAGCTCACCTGTAGTAGTTCGGGCTCGGCACTGCAGGCAGGGCACGACGAACGGTATTCAAAAGGCTATCCATGTCAGAAGATAGACCCAGCTGGTCAAGTTCCCCACGACCACCAACAACAGCGACAACCATGACTGCGACTACGACGACGACTACTTTCTAGTGCTCGTACTAGTACCGCTACTAAGTACCACTGCTCCTGCCACTACTACTCCTCCTGCGGCTGCTACTACTACCACTACTGCTCAGCTAATTCCGGCCTGCAAAACTACCATGTGCGCGGCAATGACACAAGCACGACTGTCCTGTTTTCCATTCCAAGCATTTCATACACATGCCCCACATGCTACCTTTCTATGTGTTATAGCAAGCACGTGGACACATACAGGTGGATGTTCCCGCATATTCCTGCATAACTGCATAACCATAGGTGTGCGTCAAAGGTAGCGTGAGCAAGGAAGAAGCAGTTGTCGCATATGCTCCTCGCTCATACACTCTCCGCGAACGCTTTGGCTCATTGCGGTCTTATCCGCCATGTTTCTCAGATACCCCTATCACCGCATCACAGTGTCCAGGTTGAAGACGCAGACTCCATTCTGCGAACCTCGGTTCAAGAATCAAGGCACCCCAATGCTGCAAAGGGGGGGGACCATTGTCCATCATGCGAGTGCAGTCAAGACACAAAAGTTTTGCGGACAAACGCAAAGCCGTGCCCAGTTGCATTGTGTGGGGCCTCGAGTATAATCGCAGTTGTTGAACATGCAGGTTCCGCCGGTAATGGTGGTGCACCTCGGGTTCCACATGGCTCATGTCTCTGTCTACATAGCTGAGGTTGACAAGGAGGCCACGCTCTGGCCAGCATGGACGATCTCGGAAAACGAACAAAACGGCTTCCATTTGGCTCAAGCTTCTCGCTTTTGGTTCCATTGTTCCGCAGCTTCTCCTGCCAGCGTGCCGTGCAGTGCATCTGGACATCGTACTGAGTAGCAGAATTAAGTAGCTCATTACACAAGAGGAAAAGCATCACGATGGTTGCACGAGTCAGTCATGAATTTGTTCGGGTAACAGCTGAGGCCACTCAGGACTGGGACGACCATTCTGATCATGATGGTATCGATGCTACGTGCGGCGAAGGTGAAGGTGGAGGTGACGCTGCTGATCATGGTGAAGCAAACGGATATGTGGTGAATGTAGTCGCTGAGGGACTTCGTGGTGACGATGCTGCTATGCGCGGTGGTGCAAGTATGGCAATGGCGATGCTGATGAAAAGGGGAAGCCCCAAGAAGAAAATGAAAAGACGGACATGGAGACAGGGGAGAAGATGGTCAAGATGGCGATGGTACTCGAGAATACGACGAAAAATATGGTGGAAATGGTAACGTGTCATGGCTGCGGTGTTGGCAATGGTGATTTCTCAGATACCGGTGATGATGACAATTATGACTAATTCAAATGAAATATAAACTGGGGTGAATCGGAAAACAATGACATGGGACGAGGCTGAGGATGATGACTGGCGGAAGGAGGTGAAGTGTCTGATTCAGCTCGATGTCGATGTGAAGATGGCTGACATGAGGATGTGGATGAAGAAAGATGAAGTAGGAGGAGGAAGAGGAGGAGGAGGAGGAGGGAACGGCATGATGACGATCTCTGCCAGGGTATCTTGAGTTTCCTGCAGCAGGGCGTGGAAGCATCCGCTGCAGGCGGCATCGTCTTTCCACACAGCAGCTCCCTGGTACCTGAGAGTTGGCCAGGTTCCAAAAGCGGAGCAGCATCGGAGTGACTTGATTTAGTGTACATTTGGGCTTCCAAATTTCACCAAGGCGCTTGCAGTGGTCTTGGCACTCTCCCTCCTCAATGCGGGCTGGGGCCCAAGCCAGCAGCTCAGAAGTCTTGCAGCCCCGGCATTCAGGGTCATGCTGCCACACCGCCGCCCCGACAAACTTGCAGTGATCCTGACCAGAGCACAGTATTAAAGAAGTGGAAATGGGCCGCAGAACAAGTCGAGAACAAACTATCATTACAAGACAACTCTGGCAAGCCTTTGCATGGCGTCCTGCAACCCTCACCATTATGTTGCTGCTGTACTATGTATCGTTCTCTCTACATGCATGCAGGCATCAGTAGCAGCAGAAGTAGCAGCCGTCGTCGTCCCAGTAGTCGCAGCAGTCGTAATCGCAATAGTCGTCGTCGTCGTCGTAGTAGTCACAGTAGTAGTAGCACT
>CAJNJA010090252.1:37110-48124 GCA_905231915.1 Symbiodinium necroappetens
AGCAGCAGTAGTAGTAGTGGAAGTAGCGGGAGAAGCAGGAGTGCAGAGTTGGAGTCGCCCTGTAGGAGAGCCCGACTAGTCGGAGTAGTTGCTGCAAGTTTAGTTTGCATCGTGCAGCCCGCTTGCCTCGCACTGGTCGGATTCCTTGGTGCCAGCCTCTGCCGTCGACACCACCGCGCAATCCTGGCACTTGGCATCGTACGGCCATAATCCTGACGGTTCTTTTTGGCAGTAGTCGCTGCAGGAGGGTATGGAGGAGTTGGATTTCTGTGCGAAGGATGCCGTGCAATCCTTGCACTCTGGATTGAACTGCTGCACGGCAGCCCCAACGTACTTGCAGTAGTCNNCAGCTTGCACACGGATACTGCGAAGCATGCTCCTCCACCAGAGCCGCGGAGCAATCTTTGCAGTCCGGTACGTTCTGCCGCACTGACGTGCCAACGTACTTGCAGTAGTCGGCACACCCGACCCGCTCTTTGTCGCTGCTCTGGCTGTTGCTTGGGCTGCTCTGAGCCAACACTGTGCAGGAGGCACAGTTGGCATCATATTGCCACACCGTCGAGGGCTCATGCTTGCAGTAGTCCATGCAATCCTTCACCTGCAATAGAGATGCTTTGCAGCCCTGGCAATCGGGGTCGTACTGCCACAGCGCGGATCCAACGTGCTTGCAGTAGTCGGCGCAAGCGCCACTTGTTTGTGCTGCAGCAGTGGCCAATTCCTGAGTAAAGGAGGTTGGCTTGCAGTCCTGGCAGTTGGCATCATACTGCCAGGCTATCGACGGCTCGTGCTGACAGTAGGACTGACACCTGCTACCCTGGTTTTCCTGTAAGAGGTATGGTGCTGCACAGCCTCGGCAGTCTGGGTTGTACTGCCAAACTGCAGATCCAACGTACTGGCAGTAGTTGAAGCAGCTCACTGACCTGTTCAACAGTGGTATCGGCTGCTCGTAACACCCCCCGCAGTTTGGATCATACTGCCAGACGGCCGGGCCCTCATACTGGCACCAGCTTGCACACGGATACTGCGAAGCGTGCTCCTCCACCAGAGCCGCGGAGCAATCTTTGCAGTCCGGTACGTTCTGCCGCACTGACGTGCCAACGTACTTGCAGTAGTCTGCACACCCGACCCGCTCTTTGTCGCTGCTCTGGCTGTTGCTTGGGCTGCTCTGAGCCAACACTGTGCAGGAGGCACAGTTGGCATCATATTGCCACACCGTCGAGGGCTCGTGCTTGCAGTAGTCCATGCAATCCTTCACCTGCAATAGAGATGCTTTGCAGCCCTGGCAATCGGGGTCGTACTGCCACAGCGTGGATCCAACATACTTGCAGTGGTCTGCGCAGGTGCTGTCAGCTTCCACCTGGTGCGACTTAGACCGACACGACAACTTCAGCTACGAGTATGCTTATTTCGGACAAGCTGCGTCATCAGACTTTCCTCGGCACAGGCTCCAGAAGATTCTCATGTTGAATTCAAGATTCAGCAGCCGGTCAGCTGATGCATCAGGCGAGGCTCCAGTTGACCCCTCCGTCGTGGACCGACCAGTGTCAAGCCTCGCGAAATTCGGGCTGTTCCACGCAGCTGGAAACGGACAGGGCAACTCGAGCCAGGAGACACATTCTTCGAGAGCTCTATCTTCACCTTGAATTCTCAGAGCGCACATCAGACATCAAGGCACATGGAATCCTGGAAGGTCGAACGGTGGCCTGCAGCAACTCGGTATTGATGCTCTCTGCAAAGAGGTCCTCATCCTGGAAACACCCCTCAACCCCTAGCCCTAGCCCCCCACGCCCCAATCCCAGCTGTCGCCTCGAAGCAAGCGGCGAAACGGATGAGGCACGAGGCCAGGAAGAGGCGGATCGCCATGCTGTGGCAAGTTTCAGGCAAAGCATGTATGCTCCACTCGAGGCAAGCGGATGTTGGTCGAGCCTTCAGGTGAAAGACCGCGGAAGTATGTACAGGAAGAGGGATGTGAGATTGCAGCCCGTGCTTCCCAGCTTCAAGCCAAGAATTGCGGGGTGGACTGCCGGACCCCAACCCAAAAAGACGCATGCACTTTCTCACAGACCGACGAGATCCATCAGACAGTCTTTACCCTAGAATCTACACCTACTCGATCTATATCATCGACTAATCACCACTACAGTAGCTAGCCCATGCTGGGGTGGCAAGCTTGCGAGTCCTGCGAAAATCCAAGCAATAATCCTGCCTCTGTATGCCCTCCAAGGGAGTCACCACCTCGTCCCAGAAGAGAACGACCGGAATGGATCCGTGCTGGGGTTGGACATACTTTGAATGTATGAAGATATAGAATAATATATGTATGACACTGATTGTCCATGCGCGACAGCAACCTCAGAGCTGGACATTGCTGGCAACCGTGTGGCCACCTATCGACGCTTCAAAGATGCCGGGTGCGATTCGGCTGTTGCAGGTGACATGAGCTCATGGCTTCCACCCCCGGAATAGTAGTCGCCGACGGCCTCATCGCACAGCTGCACAACATGCATCCGTTGCTGTTGCTCTCAGACAAGAACACATCCTACCCTTCTCCGGTCCAGCTGTACTGAGATGCCCGGCCCAGGCATTCGCACCTTGGTCTTTCCCGCTCGGATCGTAGGGCCTTGGGCCCAAACCGCAGCAATGCAACGCAGCAACGCAGCGCACCCTGAAACACACAAGTGCATCTGAGGCTCGGACCGTGCCACAGCGGCAGCACCTCAAACCAGCAGAACTGCTTTGACTCTCGCATCGCGGCCATGACTTCTTCTCACCCTAGAGCTAGTCCTTGCCAGGATGCTCGATTTGTTCCAGGAAACAAACACTGACTTCTAGGGATGTTAAAGCCGTATCAAGGCCGTATTTAACTCTTATAAAGGCCTTCTCCCGACCATATGAAGCCTTTTTTTCTAACTTTATTAAAGTCATATTAAGCCCTTATGAAGGCCTTATGAAGGCATGATGAAAAGCCAAATTTAACTCCTTATCAAGCCCATCAAGCCCTTAATTTAAGCCTGTTTAAGGCCTTATTAAAGCCATAAGCCGTATTAAAGCCATATGAAGTCCTTATCAAAGCTTTATTGAGATAATTAACCCGTATTAAAGCCTTTTCTCGACCATAGGAAGCCTTTATTAAACCCTTATTAATGTCATATGAAGCCCTTAATAAAGCCTCAGAAAGGCCTCATTCACGTCTTGTCATGCAGAACCAGAACTGTCCGGTCAGCCTAAACTCCGATGAGCGTTCCTCTCCGCTGAGGGCCGGACCCACCACTGCGATGGTCTTGACCTTAGCACCAGGACCCAGAGGCAAGATTGCCGCTATCGCCACAAGGACTGTGACTAGCGTAATCTCAGTCCTAAACTCTGCTGAAGCTGCAGTGCCCCTCGCATCGCCCAAGGTGCCGGGATTGGAGAGCGGCAGAACGTTGAGGTGCTTAGTGGCAGGAAGGAGTGCTGGCGAGGAGAAGTAAATGCAGGGGAACTGAATGCGTCCAAAGGCAGTCAGCTTGAGGCAATCCCTTCAGTGTGCCGCCTTGCGCCCATGTGGAAGCAGAAATCGCCGAAACAAGGCTTGCGGCCGCTTTGCTTCCGAGGGTTTCATCGGATCGTTTGTAACGCAGAGACCCCGTACATGATGCAGGGCCTGCGCCCCCTCCTCCCCTCCGTCCCCGCCCAATTCACTGTATCCCCTTCCGCTCCTCGCGGTGGCGTGGAACCTTTGGTCTTGGGTTCCCGGTCTCGCGGCTTCTTTTTCTCCCTCCCCTGTGGGGTGGTGCCTGTGGTGTTCGCGGTTGGTTAGGGCGGCCAGCAACACCAGGCCTCTCTCCAAGCTTAAGTCAAAGTGTTGTGCTTTCTCCAGCATTCCACAAAGCAGAAGCTGTAATCTTGGCTGGCTCGCCGCATGCTGTGCATGCTGCGATTACATGGGATTGGCTGCTGAGCAGCTAGCAAAACGACAAAAGTATGCTTGCAGCTATTTGTCAGTAGCATTGTCACCCTGCTTGCGATTGCTACTGCATGTTGCTACACTAGAGTCACTAGAGTGAGTCACTAGAGTTTTTTTTGGAGTTTTCCTTTTGCTTCGTTGCCGATGGTGCCCCTGTCGCTGTTGTTTAGCATTCGTTTTGGCTCACGTGCAGATCATGGCATTGACCCCTGTCGTCTCCTCCCCCCCCCCCCGTGTGTTGGTCTGTTCCGGTTGGAACCGTGTCTGCAACCTGCCCGGGCAAAAACGAAACCAATCATGCAAATCACGGCTATGTGCCGTGTTTGAGATGCCTGCACGTCGTAAACTTGCGAGAGTCAGGGGAGATGTGACACCAAAATCCCAGCGGCCATCCTTAGTTTTACATCGCGGCGGCGATCCCATCCTCCGCAAACGAGGAACGAGGATCGCGGCCGGAACGGGCTCGATCCCTGTGACGTTATAGCAAACAGCCGGGGGCGGGGGGGTGAGAGAAACCCTCAAACCTACAAACCCCAAGCCCTCTGGCGTGCGGCAGAAATGCAGATCTGAGCGGGGAATCCATTACACGACACCGTTTCACGCACTCTCGAAGGGCCGATACCTTCCACTACCTGCGGGGCTCCGAGCTCAGCCTGACTTGTCGCTGAGGGTAGGGCATTTTGCAGCAGGACCTAAGCGAGATTGCTCAGCGGCGCGGGCCAAAAGGAGAGGCCACTTCGCGAAGTGCGCACGGCAGAGATTCAAGTGCTGGCTGAAGCATCTTCATGGTGCACACACGGCTACATGCAGAGGGTTCGCATTCTTCACTGCGCCAGCTCGGAAGAGCCTCAAACGAAAACGCTGCCATCCTGGGTCTTGGACAATCGACTGCGTGGCCAACTCTCTGGACAGCGCTCGATTCGTGGGGGACGTTACATTGGCGCGCAGATACCTGATTTGATGAGGTCGTACCGTCAGCCAGTGATCCTGTGCTTCGATGTGTCTTGGGCTTCCGCTGGGTACAATTCGGCGGGCTGCACTTGGACGTGCTCATCAGGTCCAACCTGCGTCTGCCACTCCCACACCGAGCCACTCTCTCGCAATGCTGGAGGCTCACCTGTTCATGGCAGCGAGGATCCTTCGCCTGAGCTGCATGCGATCGCCATATCCTCTCAGTCTTGTGGAGTGCTGGGAAACGGGCACAGCATCATCCACAAGCTCTGGAGGTTGCAGTCGCAGTGCCTTCACTGAGCGGGCGAACGACGATCTCTTCAAGCCATTCTGCACACAAGTCCGGCCTCAACGCTGAACAGACCCTGTGTTCCGGGCATCTCCTGACACAGGCACAGGGGGCTGTGCACAAGCTTGCAGGGACGGTGCAGACGGCTGCGGCTATGCCTGGTCGAGCCCACGCTCCAACGACATATCGTGGGCTGCCCACCAATCCGACTGGACGAAGCCTCGCACGTCAGCGTCATTCCTCGCACCAATGCCCTCTGCAGGGACCCGTGCCTCGGAAGCCCATGCGCTCTTTCAATGCCTTGTCGAGATCTTGCTCTTGATAGTTTCTGTGTCCTTCTCTGAACTAAACTGAACGAAAGCTCGTCGGCAGCACGACTCGCAGCAGGTCTCGATTGGAGCATGCATGCACTCCATCGACCTTGGCCCATCCAGCTTCCCGTGCCCCAAAAGACAGCAGCCAGCCAAGACCGCGACCAGGTTGTAGGAACACCTTGCCGACACGCAAGTAGAAAGAACAGGGTAGCTGGGTAGATGAATCTGCTTCTCGTGTGCACTGGAGTGCCGCTGTCACCGTGTATATGCAGTGCTTGGGGTGTTCATCAGCTTTCAGACCTCTGCCCGGCTCGGTTTTACGTGCTTGGACGCTTGGACTGAGTGTAGCACCACAGACTAGTCGTCCTTGCAATCAAACGTTGGGCTCCCGTGGGGTGCGCGCTCAAGTTCGGAGTTGCCAGGAAGTGCCGAAGCAAACTGTTACTCTCTGCTGCTCTCGAGCCTTCCCTCACCTCACTCGTAAAGGCATCACCAGCCAACAACTGCTGGTGTGCTCGGCTCTAAGCATAACCGCATGCTAGTGCCGCAAGCACAACTTGCACCTCCGCTCCCAAAACCAAACTACTTTCCAGAGGAGGGGTTCCGAAGCCCAACATTTCGAGTCTACTGTTGTTGCTCGAAGCCACCACTGCGGTTCATGTGGTGTGGTGACGTCCGCTGGGGCCTTGTGGGATTTCGGGTGCTGTCGAGACACTACTGGCTCAATGATTCACAAACATCGCACATACGCCTACATGTGGTCCGTAAGGTTTTGCGCTCCCAGGGCTCCTGCATGAATGCTACGGCTCCTGCATCGACGGCTGCCTCGCATTTACACGCCAGGAGATGCAATGCACACATGACCACCTGACTTACACCGGTACACAAGCGTTCTTCCGTGAGACACAGACATAGAGAAAAACCTCGCAATAGGACCCACCTGGAAAGGTGGGAAATAAAGCTCCCAGGCCGTCTTCTCGTCAACGTTGGACCTCAACATGTGAAGCAGGGGGTTGTGAGGACGGTGACCTGAAACAGAGTTGCCGGCGACTCCGTGTTTCTGTTTGTCTCCTCGCTCCGGCGATGGTAAGAAGCAACTTCTGGACGCGATGGAACACAACAGCTCCTGCTCGTTCATGGCGAAGTGCTTGACAACCGCCATGACCCCTTGGGACTGCACTCCGCGAACCTCGATACTTCCAGAAACCGGTCTCACAGCTTTTGGGGAAGCCTCGGTTCCGAACGTGCGCAGCACCAAGCTTGGCCCCGAGGTGCGGGTCTTCACCCGAAAGGTACCTTCGAGAGCCGGCCCGTGATGCCACGGCTAAGAAGAATGGTCTGAGTTCTGCACTCGAAGTTCCGGCCGTTTCGGGCCACGCGGTGCACGTTGACCCCGGGCCTCGAGCTCACAGCTCCGGAAGAAGTTGGTATCCGCCGGCTGCAACGAGCTCACGGCCCTAAGCTTGCTGAAGCGCCCTTCGTAGCAAACTCCTTGCCTGTCACATCATGCCCGCCGAAGAAGAGCGGGCAGGTAGGTCATCGTCTTCACTTTGGCTACAGCTATGTTCTGAAATGCCAGGTGCAAGCTGAGGGACTCGCCCAGGGCCACACCGAAGATCAGGAGGGCATCCTGACAAGCCAAGATGGAGGTGACATACACTCCCACCCTCAGACCAGTAATGAGGGGTTCGGGGGGCGAACTGGTAAGTTTCCCCAAACCTCGCGCGTCCTCGTCCCATGTGGCCGCCATTGACCTGACAGCTCTCGTTTGAGCTGCACCTTATTTCGCTTCTGACTCGAGTAGGTCGCAGACAACTGAGAAGGCCAGCAAGTCGACGTCCCCACCATGTCTTCCCTGGTCAGGCACAGAAGTGCGAAGCACTTACGTTCCATGCCCAGAATCCCAGAACCCGCGGCACTCACTGTCACTTTTCAGCGTCTTTTCCTCGACTGCTTTGGCTCGTTTTGGCGCCCCGGAAGCGGCCCAGAAGCTCTCAGAACCCCTCGGAGCTGGAGCTGGATCCCTGTGCATCGCACGCGGCCGCGCCGCGTGCCTGCGAGTACGAGAGGACTGCCGCGCAAGAAGCCGATCCTTGTCTCTGGCTGAGGCTGCCGCATCCCTGTAAAGGCAGAAGTGCCTAGCTGCGGCATCAACACTTTCTGCACTTCTCGAGATGCTACAAAGAAACTGTTCCGATCATTTCCGATCAAGCTACTGCACGATAAAGATGAGGTCGAAGAAGACCTCGACTGCCAGAGGTCCGTAGGCTCTCGGGCATGGAATCCACTCAGTGCCGCACCGAGACGTTGCCCAGCCTTGGCACCACTGTCGCACCGAAGCCCAAGCAACGTGAATTCGGAGGTGGTGAAATGAAGTGAGCAATGCGAGCTGGGAGCATTAGCTTGGCAGGGTCGCCAGACACCTTGCTCCAGTCGTTGCTGAGGGAAGCATCAAGAAGCAGCCTGGGGCAGGCAAACGTTCCGAGCATCGCCAAATTTGCACCAGTAGTGAGGGCAGCACTGAGCAACACTGAGCAGGCCTGACACGGCAAAGCTCAAGCCGACATCAGCTTTGCTCAAGCTTGAGAAGCTCGCACTGCCTCCGGTCAAATCGAGCAGGACGTTGTAAATCGTCCATCCGGCCTCAGCCATGCCAACCCCGACACCTGGACAACCTCTCCTGATGGCTCGCAGCTGATGAGGCCGAGTTGCCGTGCTCTTCCTCTTGTAGTTCATCCACACTTGCGGGCAGTACTTCCTGGAAAGAAAGACTTCAAACGTAGCTGACGCAGCTCTGCCGGCAGGACAGCATTCATGCCAGAGATTGCGGGCAAGTCTCACTACGGAAATGATCACCTTCACCTGGTCTCACGCGCTTCAAGGCCTCCTACTGCATGTCGCCTGCGACATCCTCAAGGACGGACTGGCCTCCGCGATGATGGTGAGAAAAGTCAACCAGCTAAGACAACACCTTCGGTCGCGAGCAGACTCTCCAGCCAGAATCAGCACGCCACTTCTGCGAGTCTGTGAGGGCTGTGCTCTGCGTAGGCACCGATATAGAGGGCGGCGCCCACCATAAAAGTACCTGATTAGGGTCATCAAAGCCATTCAAGAAAGAGATGCATTCTTAAGTCCTTAAGTTACATTTGCAGCGGCCAGACCACTATTCGCTGCCAACTGCCGTAGCCACGGCACCAACGAGGCCCAGAGCTGTAAGCACCGCCACTCGCAACAGGCGGTCAGCACCCGCAAGCGGAGGATAGTCGTAATAGAAACCTGCACATGTCAAAGCTGGTCCGACGGGTCCCAAGACCCAAGTGACTTTGGAAGGTCTTGCCCCACGCATAATTTTCGAATGCGACAGCGACGACATAGAAATTCTCGCCAGTTAGGTTTCTGGGCGGGACCGCAGAAAGTTAGCGACCCTCCGAAATCATCAACAGGGTACCATGAAAAGCGGAATGCAGGGGCGCTGCTGGAGCACGAACTAAGCTCACACATGTCATATGTGCTGTCTGCAAGTTCTCGCACTTCGTGACACCCCCGGGGTCGGAGACGTTCGGAACTGTACAATCGAATTTCCAGCCATTCCAGCCTCCCGGACCCTTCAGAGATTGAAGTCTTGGACTATGGGTCGTGAGGCTCGGCCTCCGAGGGTCACGGGTGACCGGGTGTACGCAGCATCTGTACATCAGAGGTGCTCAAACTCGGATCGCACCAGGGATTGCGGGCCCATAAACGGGGTCCAGGCAGCCACGCCCCAAGTGGGCCATGCGCTGCCTTTGTCGTTTCCGAGTTGATTCATGGATGGCTGCTCTGGTCACTCAAAGCTCGATTCTGTCGGACCTCCAACACACTGTCCAAGTACAAGCAGTTCATCGAGCATGCTTGTGGCCTGAGGGCCACATCCTTCTACCCATGTGCCAGAGCAGCACGAGCGAGATAAGAACACTACCCCGATAGGCTCAAATCAAGTGCCGTCTCAGGCTATACGTGCACGTTATTCGCGCCCAAGGTTTTCAGAGAAGGAAAATGCAGAGCACCCGTGCTCATCATCTGCCATTTCAGACGACAAGCCGGAAGCTGAGGGTCTAGCGTATTTCCGACCGATGCAGTTCTACGTGGCCCCGGCTGTCCGCCATTCAGGGCAAGAGGCTCGTGTCTGCGCCACCAACTATCAGAGCAGTCGCCCGGATCTCCCACCGCAAACCCACAGTATCCTGAGTAGCAAGTACTGTACGTACCTACGCCATGGGATCCAGAGCGGCAGACGTTGAGAGATGGTTTCGGCCTTTCAAATTCCACTCGAAACAGCGAGGCAGTCGAAACTGGAACGACCATGGCCTCTCGCGTCCCATGGTTTTCAAGAGAAGCTGTGCTTTCTTTGGTCGTCGATCTTGTAAACCACGGAGAAAACCTGATCTCATCTGTATCCTCCATAAACGGAGGGCAGCCATGGTGGCTGCCTTTGAATTTCTGCATCGAGCGCGGTGCAAAGGCACCGTTGACTCCTAGCTCTGGCCAACCGAGCATTGCCTACCGCCTCTTCATCTCTTTTACCACGAAGCTGCCATAGTTGCTGGCCTCAGATGCACCAGTGAGTACAGTAAACCCCTAAGCCTTGCCGAAAATCCGGACCAACTGCATTCAAGGAGCAGAAAGGCTCTGCAACGCCTCCGAGTTCTCTGCCAAGGCGTCCTTCAGGACCTGGCGATCCTGCCAAGAAGTGGGTCTGCTATCAGCTTCAGTATTGCGATCATCCTGGCTTTACAGTTTTGAAGATGTTGTCGTTCTTGCCGCGCTTGCTGGTATACGTGCTCTTTACGACATTCTCCCAACTCGGGTCGTGGCAAAACATATGTTACCACGAGGGGCTAGTCGTGAAGGTGTCATTTCATCCTCATCAGTGCTCAGCTACGGTGCTGCTGCTGCTAGCTTTTAGTATGGGGATGACCGTAGCAGTGGTTCTATTTGTCCTTGCTGCTGCTGGCACAAGCCAATTATTGTCGTTGCTGTCGCTCTGTTTTTGCTCGCGTTGTGTTCTTGTAAAGCTGACTTGCGCAAAAATCATGCCTTTCAAGCCCGTTGCCTTCGTTCCATCCTCGGCATACCACACTCATTCATCAGCCGCGGTCGCAACGAGACTGTTATACAAGAAGCTGGCACTGAGAAACTTTCTATCATTCTTTGACGCCGAAAGCTGCTACTTTTGGGGCGCATCGCGAAACTTCCAAAGGAGGATGTCATGCGAACCTGTACTTTCCATGATGGGGCATTTCAGCCGCGATGGCATGATGTTCGGAAGCGGGGTAGACCCAAACGAACATGGCTTTCAGAAGTTTTTCGCACGGCTCTGACATGTGCGACGACCGGCTTAGTTTACAGACCTTATGGAACCAAACTCCAACAGTCTGGCAGCACAAAGTGCCCACATACAATTTCACACCATTGCCACATCAGCGAAACGGTTGAGTGGCCTTTCATGCCCATGTGTCTCAACACGAGGCTTTGACC